>FTLJ01000212.1:0-57672 GCA_900155495.1 Porogramme epimiltina
CCTTAGCGTCGAAGAAAGACACCGTCTGGGGGTGGGGGTGAAGTGAGGGGAGGGGAGGGGGGAATGGAGGGGGGAGGTAAGTGGGAGTAAACCGTCTCCGTGCCACACTGGCGGTGCCTACATGCGAGTATGACGTCCGCTCCTAGTCTTTCTTAAAACAGCCCATGGATTGTGACAGAGGAAACGCGTGACTATCCGACGCGTCTGGTCAGGTGAGTGTGACTTCTTCGAGAATTGAGGATGCGCAGTCACGCGCTCGACTTTGTCTTGCATCGTCCACTAGGTTATACGAACCGACTTTATTTGTGAGCAACACCTAGATTCGGGATCAAAATTATGTCCCCTACTGTTGAACATTCGTGAGCTACATGAGAGCCTCACGATATTCATATCTCGCTCACACCATGTTCCATTTCTAGATTTCTGTTGTGCCGAAACGGCATAAAGTTATCACGTACAACCCCTACTAGACGCTTTTGGATAGTGTGAGATCAGAGACGAAGACGACGGGGGAGACGGAAACCCGTCCCTCGTCCAACGGACGGGCCGTGATGGGGGTTCTCCCGCTAGTCAGGTCTTCCTCAAGCTCTACGCGACTGCGAACGGTACTCCGTGTGCTATTCAAAACCTATAGGTGGTTCCCCCTTCTATTTCCACCTAGCTCGCCTTCTATGTTCTCTCCTGTGGGAGGAGAAGCGGTACACGCATTGCACAAGAAGACCATTGCACCTCGCATATGACCGTAATGCTTGCTTTTAATAGTCGGTGAGCTTTGCTGCGAACGTCCGTAAGCAGACGCTGACGACGTATAAGTTCGATCGAGGGCATGGACGACGCTCCCACTTCCCCCATTCCCCTTCCGTACTATGTCAACATCTTCGAAGACTATGGACGCCGAGAAGGGCTCTTCAACCCACTCTGAAATCGATATCCAGAAAGAACAATCGGTACAAGAAGTTGAAGACATCCATGAATACGGAGTCTTGGAGATCGATGCTCGCGCGGAGCGGAGGTGATTCGTGTCACAAACAATATGTACTGAGTTTAACACAGTTCTCTGCAGGCTCATTAGGAAGCTTGACATACGAATGGTCACGTTGGGCACGTTGATGCACATGTTATGCGTATTTGATCGCTCAAATATGGTACGTTACTTTATCCCAACCGTCTTCTAACCTTTGACTGACTCTTAGTCGCAGGGAAACGCCAAGATTTTGAATGACGATACAGGTGACTCGCTGCAACAGTCGCTCAAACTCAACGACAATCACTACCTTATCGCTCTCGTCGCCTTCTACATTTCCTACGGTCTATTCGAGGTACCTTCCAACTACTTCCTCAAGAAGTACAAACCAAGTCGCTGGTTCGCTCTCCTCATGCTCCTGTGGGGTGCGACAACCATGGCCACAGCTAGCGTACAAACCTATCCCGGGCTCGTCGTATCACGTCTCATCCTCGGCGTACTCCAGTCTGGCATCTTCCCCAGCCTCGTCTACTGCCTCACATTCTGGTACAAGCCCGAAGAACGCGCCTTCCGCATCGCGATCATCCTCGCAGGTGCGACCATGGGAGACGCATTCGGCGGCGCAGTCGCATTCGGAGTCGGTCTCATCAACCGCACGGCCGGCCTTCAGGGCTGGCGGTGGCTCTTCCTCATCGAAGGCGTCCCGACCATCGTCCTCGCCCCCGTCGTCTTCTTCGTCTTCCCAGACTTCCCCGAGAACGCTCTCTGGCTCCCCGCCCATGAGCGGGAGCTAGCGATCGCGCGCGTCCGGGGCGTCGCATCGCTCGGGCATGTGAAGGTGACGTGGGCGGATGTGCGGAGCGTCATGGTCGATTGGAGGCTCTACCTTCACTACCTGATGTGGATTGCGTACCAAGTCTCGTTCTCAAGCATCTCGTTCTTCGCTCCGACGATCGTGCGAGGGCTCGGGTTCGAAGGCCTGTCCGCACAACTGTTCACGGTCCCACCGTACTCGATCGCATTCGCAGTTGCCGTCTGCGTCGGGTGGCTCACAGATCGTTTGGACGCGCGTTCCTGGATGGCCATTGGAGCGTATTCATCGTGCGCGGTGTGCTTTTTGACCCAAGGTGAGCGCCTTACGACCCTAATGTGAACGTACCTGACGCACGTTCTGTTACTTCTAGGACTGCTCCCACCGACCGCGTTCGCGGCACGCTATGCAGTCCTGTGCCTCGCGGTGTCGAGTGTCTTCTCACTCGTGGGCCCTCAGCTTTCTTGGCTTACGGCGAACCTGCGGAACACCGGAGCAACTACTATTGCGCTCCCGCTGAGCGTGTCAATCTCGGTTTCTGGTCAGATCATCGGTAAGCCCAATGCCCGCCGGCCTTTGAAGTCGATGTCTTAAGCATCAATCCTAATCGTCACTTTTCATCTGTAGGACTGTTCATATACAAGGACTCTGAATCACCGGCATTCCCGACGGGTCATTTCACTATCGCTGGGTTCACGTTTTTCGCCGCCGCTTTAGGTTTGGTCCTCCGCAGCGTGTATAGTAGCCGAAATCGCAAGCTCTCCCCGGGAGAGCCGCGGTGGAGGCTGTAAGCGCTTCGTACCCCCCCCTTTTACGATCACAGTTGTGGGTTCTCGCGGTGAAGACGTTATTGCAAGCTAGAGGGTGGCAGTGTGGTACAGTAGATATATGATGTCGACGATGAATATCATTTTGCATTCCGGAGAGGGTGGTATGTTATAGCGAGACTGTCAATATGCTTAGGAAAGGGTCCAAATGAGAGAGACGATGACAGAGGTAGTAATATTCCAGGACCTCGTTCAGCAGAGACTCGAGAGCAAGAGAAGTTTTTAGACTAGTGCTGCGACCAGGCCTCTTGCCTTATCCGGAACCCTAGCCTGCCCTTAACTGTCATCGGGAGCTGCACGCTTCCGTCGCCCGAGACTCACAACGTGTCCTCGCCCACCTCCGCTGCCTTTCCAGACCAGGTAAAAGCTCTTTCTCCGTCTTATTCACGCTCCCGCATCGGCATCCTGAACACATATGACCTGCTCAGGGTTTGCGCCGTCGCTTTTGGACGACGGTGCGCCGTAGCGGCGCATTACACAGTATCACGTTCAACTCCGAGACACTTAATCTTGCAGACAAAGGTTACGGAGACGACGCAGATCTGCGCCTAGTCCAATACATGGTCTCCGATGGCGAGTCCTCCTTACCTAGAACTTCAAGCTCTATACGACAGCCAGCCGTCCCATGAACGTACCTCGTGCCATTCAAAGGCCCAAATGTGGTTTTCCTTTCCATTCTGATCTTGTCTTCCTTCTATCCTTGTCCCTGTGGGAGGAGAAGCTCTATACGCCCCACTGAAGAACGCCGTCACGTCTGGCGTGTGATCAGACTAACGTTTGCTCTCAGTATTAGGTGAGCTCTGCCGAGATCCTCCGTGGGCACTCATTGACGGCTTATAATTTCGATGCAGGACGTACATGCTACCCCTCTTCTCCTAACTCTCATTGGTGCCGCGATAACTCCCTCGGCAATGACGGACATTGAAGAAGGACCTCCATCCCATGAGCTCGACGAGAAGGAGCCATCCGTACAGCAGGTGGAAGATATTCACGAGGATGGGAACTCCGCTCTAGATGCTACAGAAGAACGAAGGTGAGAAATATCGCATAAACGAACGTACAAATCAGCTTATCTACCCTCCCCCCGAAGGCTTGTCAAGAAGATCGATGTACGAATGGTCACGTTGTCTACGCTGATGTACATGTTATGCTTCATTGACCGCTCAAACATGGTACGCCGTCTTATCACCCTTTTTGCTCTAGTGGCCGACCACTGCCTCAGGGAAACGCCAAGATATTGAACGATGACACTGGGGATTCGTTGCAGCAATCCCTCACACTCACAGAAAACCAGTACCTTGCTGCCCTCGTTGCTTTCTACATTTCCTACACCCTCTTCGAAACACCGTCGAACTACCTCCTCAAGAAGTATAAGCCTAGTCGTTGGTTCGCTCTCCTCATGCTACTTTGGGGTGCGACAACCATGTCTATTGCTGGTGTACGAAACCGTGCTGGACTCATCGCAACGCGCTTCCTCCTCGGCGTCTTCGAGGCGGGCATCTTTCCCGGCCTCGTTTACTGCCTCACCTTTTGGTACAAGCCCGAAGAGCGCGCCTTCCGCGTCGCCGCTATCCTCGCAGGTGCCACTCTCGCAGGAGCATTCGGAGGCGCAGTTGCCTTCGGTGTTGGTACTATGAACGGCGCGGCCGGCCTGGAGGCTTGGCGGTGGCTGTTCCTCATTGAGGGCCTCCCGCCCATCGTCCTCGCCCCGCTTATCTTCTACTTCTTCCCAGACTACCCAGAGGATGCGCATTGGCTCTCGCAAGGAGAGCGTGCGCTCGCGATTGAGCGCGTCAGGGGCGTCGCTCCGCTCGGGCACGCGGAGCTGAGGTGGGCGGAGGCGCGTACAGCGTTGCTGGATTGGAGGCTATATCTTCATCACGTGATGTGGATCGCGTACTCGGTCGCGTTCTCGAGCATCTCGCTCTTTGCGCCGACCATCGTGCGGGGGCTCGGCTTCGAAGGTCTTGCTGCGCAGCTGTTCACGGTCCCTCCTTACGCGCTCGCGTTTGGGGTTGTCGTGGGCGTCGCGTGGCTTGCAGACCGACATGAAGCACGGTCTTGGGCCGCTATAGGAGCGTATTCAAGCTGCGGCGTATGCTTTTTGATACAAGGTGGGCACGCTGGAAACTTTGTGCAAGTGCGTGTCTGAAGTGCATTCTCGTGTTTACAGGTGTGCTTCCCACGACCGCTTTCACCGCACGCTACGTCCTCCTCTGCCTCGCGGTGTCGTGCGCCTTCTCGATTGCCGGTCCTCAGCTTTCGTGGCTCACTGGGAATTTGCGGAATACCGGAGAGATGACCCTCATCGTCCCACTCAATGGATCAATATCTACTTTTGGTCAGATTATAGGTATGTCCCACTCATACTATGCGGTCCTCGACGTCTTCAGAGGCGATAATGTTCATTCCTTTATGTTTGTAGGGTTGTTCATATTCAAAGACTCTGAGTCACCAGGGTTCCCGACGGGCCATTCTACGATTGCTGGGTTCATGTTTCTCGGTGCCGCTTTGGGTGTAGTCCTCCGCCGCGTGTACATTAGCCGAAATCGCAACGTTTCTCCGGGAGAGCAGCGGTGGAGGTTGTAAATACTTTACCCCACTTTGTCAGAAATGTGATTTGTTGTGGCATGTATAGCGTTCCCCTGGCCCTGAGGGCATCAGACACGCACTGCCGACGATTACCATCATTTTGCATTCCGAAGGACATGGCACTAATAAGGGGGCAGAAGTAGTATTAAGTAAACATGCACATGAATTGGCGAGGACGTAAACACGCGTGACTCCGTAGCCCGAAAGCGAGGTGCAGAGGAGGATTATAGGAGCACGTTCAACGGAGTGAAAACAGGTAGTCTAGACACTTACCTCACGGTGCGCAGTAATCGTGCCCAGCATAGTAACACTGCCATACCATGCTATTTGGGCTTGACACCTTCCTGTCCGGCACTCGACCGAAAGGGGTCACTCTGTTGGGGAAGAGGATTTGCTGGTATGAAGGGCCTACCGTCTAAATAAAGGCTTGAAGAAGTCGAAGCCAACGACAACAGGCGCATCTCCGCGCACAATACTCGAGCTACGAGAATCTCGCATGGAAGGAGGGACCTAGGTGGGCGCACGGCGGACTCAGTGATTCGTGCTGCAGTAGGCAGAGAGACTACGTAGATACAATGAATGACGGAAATAGCTACCACTTATCCTTGTTGTCGGCCGCAGACTTCGAAGCAGCTCGGCAGAAGCCCTTCGCAGGTTAATTTGCGTGGCATGCAGAGCGCGTATGCCGTTGCGACATGTGTGAGTCGCTTGTAGCATGTGTGCTTTTCCTCAACATTCGTGAGTCTCTTGCCCGCACTGGCTTGGCTGCATCTGTAGGGATCATGACCGCAAGATACGGTAAGCAGTCGTCCACAAGCACACTACCATCGAACGCACAACAGCGAAGGCATGCCGTTGCGAAGTGGGAGGCTGGAATGAGTGGCCGAGGAGGTGGCTACGTTGATGAGCCTCATGCACCTGTTGGGGGCCCGGCTGTACGCGTGGCGGGCACGATGATCGCGTGTATGGTTATCCAGCTGAAGAGAAGCTATGCTCGGCATAAACTAGATCCGTTAGGTTATACGATCGAACGAAGTGAGAGTCGGACCCGCCACATGCGGCGGCACGGTATCCATAGGCGATAACGGCGATGGGACGCGAGGCGGTTCTTGCACGTAGACTTCAGTTAGTGGTGTTTCCACTCCAGGGTAGAGGAGGTAAAGCGAAGGTAATATCGCAAGATGAGGACATCTGGGGGCTGCTCAGAGGAGGAAGAGATACCCTGGGTCGACTTCATTTCTTCTGTGCTCGCGAAGGACGTCAGCGTGCTGGTCAGAGGGGAGATAAAAGAACGACTACCGGAACGGGGGTAAGAGGACCCATGGAAGTTGAGAGCAACATCACTTGTTTAATAATATACGTCGTAAGATTGCGCTGGGAGCAATTGCCCCCAGATTTGCGTCGGAGTCGCTGCCAGAACACGCTGGTTTTGGCGCCACTGACTTCTCCATGCCTTTTTCGGAACCCAGCCTGCCCTCAAGAGTTCATGAACCGTGACAGCCAGAACGCGTGACTACATGACGCGTCTGGTCAGGTGAGCGTGACATCTTCCACTCCCGCAGTCTCCGGCAGCGCAGCCAGAGCGCTAGCGTGTCCGACTTCAACATTTGTTCCTAGGTTTAACAAATCTTACACGAGTTGGCTGGTGTCCATTGGGATCAGTGTCCACACACTCGATCTGACAGTACTATCTGTAAGCTACATGAACGTCTCAAGATGACTGATGTCCATTTCTTGCTCACATAGGGCTCAATTTGTAGATTTCTATTATGCTGTGGCCACGGCGGCGTGTTGTCACGTAAAACCCCTCCTAGGCCGGCCCCTTTGTGCAGCGTAAAACCGGAAAAGAAGATGACTTGATGACGGCTACCTGTTTTTGTATCAATGACGAGACGTAATAGGGGGATTCTTGCTTGTCAGCTCTTCCTCAAAGAGCTCTCCGCGACAACAGGCAACCCCATGAACACGTCTTCAGCACCTAGCATGCTCTCCAAGGGCTCACAGGTGATTTCCACTTCCATTTCCACCTGGACTGTCTTCTATCCTCTGCCCTGTGAGAGAAGAAGCGCGGCACGCTCTGCTCGAGAAGGCCGTCTCACCTCGCATATGACCAGACTAACGTTTGGATTTAATGGTCAGTTGGCTCTATCGCGGTTGTGCGTAAACACTCGTTGACTGCTTATAAGCTCGATAGATGGTCTTGTTCATACCCATCCCCTCCCATCTACCATTGTAGTCCCAACAACACCCTCGACGACGATGGACGCCTTAGAACTGTCCCTAGCCCAGGCACTCGATGTGAAGGAGCCATCTGTACACCACGAAGATGTCGATGAACGTGGATGCTCTCCTCTTGATACTATAGCAGAACGGAGGTGAGAAGCATCGCAAGAACGATGTAACAGTCATACAAATAATATTCTCTGTAGGCTTATCAGGAAGATCGACCTACGACTCATCACGTTATCTACTTTGATTTACATGCTATGCTTCATTGACCGCTCAAACATGGTCAGTTGTTGTATTTAGACCTCTTTCTCTGCCGTGGCTGACTCGTCTTTAGGGAAACGCCAGGATCTTAAACGACGATACAGGAGACTCGCTGCAACAGTCGCTCAAACTCACAAATAAGCAGTATTCTATCACCCTCGCTGTCTTTTACATCTCCTACCTCCTATTCGACACACCTTCTACCTATCTCCTCAAAAGGTACAAGCCCAGTCGTTGGTTCACCTTACTTATGCTCCTCTGGAGCGCGACAACCATGTCAATCGCCGGCGTACGGAACTATCACGGGCTCATCGTGACGCGCTTCCTTCTCGGTCTCTTTGAATGCGGCATCTTCCCTGGCCTCGTCTACTGCCTCACGTTCTGGTACAAGCCCGATGAGCGTGCATTCCGCGTCGCAATCATTTCCACAGGTGCGATTATTGGCGGCGCGTTCGGCGGCGCGCTTGCGTTCGGCGTCGGCACCATCAACCGCGCGGCAGGCCTGCAGGGCTGGAGATGGCTTTTCCTCATCGAGGGCCTCCCCCCTATCGCCCTCGCCCCATTCATCTTCTACTTCTTCCCGGACTACCCCGAGACCTCGCACTGGCTCTCCCCTTCCGAACGCGCACTCGCGACCGCGCGCATCCAGGGTGTCGGGTCGCTCGGGCACGCAAAGCTGACGTGGGCGGACGCGCGCAACGCACTACTCGATGGGAGGCTGTATCTTCACCACGTGATGTTGATCTCCAATGCAGTCCCGTTCTCGAGCATCTCTCTCTTCGCACCGACGATCGTGCGGGGGCTCGGATTCGAGGGTCTGCGAGCCCAGCTGTTCGCGGTCCCGCCGTATGCCATCGCGCTCGGAGTTGCCATGAGTACTGCGTGGCTCGCGGATCGGTACGAAGCGCGCTCCTTGGTAGCCATTGCAGGATATTTGGCGTGCGGGGTGTGCTTTCTCATTCAAGGCGAGTGTGCTGTATTCTCATGTGAATATGTTGCTGAAGCTTGTGGTGGTTCTCACAGGAGTGCTCCCCACGACCGCGTTCACTGCGCGATACACGCTCCTCTGCCTCGCGATCCCGTGCGCCTACTCAATGGGAGGTCCTCAGGCTTCTTGGCTCACGGGAAACCTGCGGAACACCGGGGAGACGACCCTCATCATCCCACTGAACGCATCGATTTCGAACCTCGGTCAGATAATCGGTAAGTCCCCTTTCCTCCAAGGGGATCCTTGACGTCTCCTGCCTCCGTGCTAACCGGGTTCTCATATTTCCAGGGTTGTTCGTATTCAAAGACTCTGAGTCACCAGGATTCCCCACAGGTCACTTCACAATTACCGGGTTCATGTTCTTCGGCGCCACCTTAGCAATGATCCTTCGCTATGTGTATGTTAGTAGGAACCGTAAGCTCTCCCCAGGCGAGCTGCGATGGAGGTTGTAAGAGTTTCGCATTTCGCCTTACTCGAATCAAGCTGTTGTTTCTTGAGGGATCGAGGCTCGTCGGCGAGTGGTAGGGTAGCATAGAATATGTCTGTGATTGATGATGAATATCATACTGCACTCTCGAGACCATGACGTGATATGAAGCAGAAGGAGGCAACAACACTAAGTCAGCAATGCTAAGCATACGCTACTGTCACTACAGCGAGGACATCATTAAATACGCATAACTGGGGGCCAGAAGCGAGGCGGGAAGTATGATCACAGCAGGGTGGAGTGAAAGACGGATAACGGAGATGCTTCGTAAGTAGCGGCTCATACGCAGTCGCTTTTCCTATTCAGAGTGCCTCTCCCGTCAGAAGTGGATCGATCATGTGATTGCTCTACCCGCGCTTGCGCGGGTGCGGTCGCCGTGCTGAGGAGGACCTGCGAGGACGGGGAACTCGCAACACTGTTTCCTCAAGATGCATTGCCTAAGTGTAAGGATGACTAGGTTAGTATCTGATATACTTCCATAAACCCCGACCATTGAGATGGATGTCAGAAAGGGGAAGACGTGCGAACACGCTGTGTACGAGCTGCCTCGCGCCCCAATAAATGGAAGGAATTCCCGGTGACAAACGAATACTGTATAGACAACCACTCACCCGCACCGCCGAGCTTCGTCGCTCGGGAGGGGTCCGCCACACGCGATTTTGCGCCGCTTGCAGAACGCGCATGCCGTCGGGGTGCTTGTGAGTCGCTTGTGGCGTGTGCGCTCTTCCGCGACACCAGTGACCCCGGGATACTGTAGCCGCGCGCCTGTGGGGCTCATGGAGACAGGGATACGGCGAGCGGTGGTGGGCGAGTAGACGAGCATCGAGCGCGTGATGTCGAAGTTATGGTGCTGTGACGCGGCTGGCTGGACGTCGGGGGCAGGGATGTGTGGCGAAAGAATTTCCTTGGCCGGGGAGTCGCACACGCCTGACGCGTCCGCCTGAGGGCTGTATAGGTAGTATGCGTGCTCGTCGCGTGTAGAGCGATCCAGCTGCGGTAGAACCATGTCCGGCGTTGGTGGGGACTGGGCCTGCTGAGGAGGGCGATCGAAGGGAGTCGCAGTCGCGGGTTGCGGGATCGAATTCGTAAGTGGTAATAATGACGGAATAAGAATCGGCGCCTGTGCACGAGTTTCGGTCAGCTCAGATTCTTTTCAGGGATAAAGGGGGTCACGTGAAGGTTTACCTGTGCAATGGCGACCTCGGGGGACTGCGCGGAAGGGAAGAGGGCACCCCCTATGTCTACTTTGTTTCTTCTGTGCTCAGGAGGGACGTGGCAAGGGGGAGACGATAGAACGACTTCCGGAGAGGGGGAGATAAGCCACGTGGGGGTCGGTTCCTCTATGACCGGAGAGGAAAACGTGTTCCCGAATGGTAGTATTTCATGCGTGGCGGCGTTAGGGTCCTGGAGCGTGTAGTATTTAGTGGAAATTGCCGAAGGAGGAATGTAGTGGTTGAACATGGGCGTCATGTCAGCGTCCGTATTGTAGTTCAGCTCATGAGGCATGCTTGTGCTTGGTTCCTGTGAACGCGATGAGTTAGTTGCTTTGGAGTACAACTAGTTTTGTTAGGGATTTACGTTGTAAGTTACTGCCTCGAATCCACAACCGAGCCCATACTCATAGCTGAAAAGCATTGATTCCAGGTCCTCGGGGCCCAGTGTGTCGGAGTGTCCGGTGTAAATGAACTCGGAGTTGAAAGACATGATTTTGAAGGCAGCGTCGAACGCGGAGTTAAAAGTCGAGCCGAGAGGGTTGAGAATGGTAAAGACGCGAGCCAGCGGGCCCGCCACCCGTCATAAGTACTCTGGCTAGTCAAGGCTACCAGCCGGTAGGCGCGTGTCATCGGGAAGCCGCAAGGATGCGAGTCAACTTCGTTCCGAGTCGCGTGGGTGAGATGCTAGACCAATTTTGGGTCAATGCGTCAAACGACAGCGGGCGACACATGGTGACCTGCACGATACCATTGGGTGCACAAAGGGCGCGTTGGTAGACACCAGGTGGATCAGGCGCTAGCACGAGCAATTCATTGTGATTCTTTGGGTACTTCAAGGTACTAGAATAGGGAATTGGCCGGGGCTCGACCCCCAGTTTGAGCGTTGATCTAGAGTTTAAGGGCCCGGCGTTGACAGCTTGAATGGATCGACTCCGAGTAGACGCATCAGGTTCGCAAAACTAGAGAATCTCTGGTCGTCAGGAAAAATGTGGTGCAAAATACGTAGGTAGCAAATAGTATCGCTTAAGTTGTGACTCACGGGGCCAACAGTGGGTGGTAGAAGAGCCCCAGCACGAAGAAAACGGTGGGTCGGCTCTGCAGCTGCGCGTACTAACGTCAACTTGAGAAAGCTTGGCGAAAGAAGCCCAGGGGTGGTGCCGGCATGGCACCTATGCAACGGTGACAGAGGCGAAGGGGGCAGTGACTAAAAGAAGTTTGTAGCTGGTGCGTCAGCAGCAGCGAGAAGCCTCGGCGTACACAGAATCCGATTAGCGTAGAGAGTGCCTAATGTGAGGTGAAGCTCGTGGGGCCCGATAGATCTAAAGCTCCCGCATTGCCACAATTTCAGCCTTGGAAGATGAGGTCGAGCCGTGAGCAGAGCTTCCTCCTATGCCGTGCATCTTCAAGGGGCCGCTGGCGGAAGGGTAGGTTCATTATCGTTAGGCGACCAACAGAGTGACAGGTGGTGGTATCCCCGGAGATCCTAGCCATGGCGGCACACTCCCCTCGAGATACGGGAGCCGAAGAGCATGAATACAAAATCCATCGGCAAGGCGAAATCGCCGTACACTGGAACTCGTTGAAGCGCATTATCTCGCATGACAATCCAAACGCTGGAGGCGCACCTGATGTTAATGGGAATGGATGGGGCGGGAGAAGTACTTCTGGTAACACTGGTTACACTCGGGAAGGACGTGAGAGATGGAAATAGAGCAGGTCAGGTACTAGACGTCGACGGCGTTGGAGGGCCATCCCATCACGGCGACGAGAGCCATGAGGCCGTGGGTGACGAAATTTCTCGGCGTGACGTCGCGTGACACCACGCGTCATCCGGCTAGGGCCTAGGCCCGGGACCCGGGACCCGCCCCTGCCACGCGCGCTTCACAAACCGCATTTGCTGATCCCAACCGTCCACTTCGAGTTGCACGCGACTCGTCTAAGGCCTCGCACCTTGAGGAATGAACGTTGAACCTCGAAACACGCGAAGGGACAACCGCCGCTCCTCGCTGATCAAACAGGGATGTCCCCTATGACTAATCAGAACTAAATGTGAGGTACGGATTCCCCCAGTGTAAGCCCTTTTCGTCTCCCACCACAGCCTCTCCGAAATCTTACAGCTGAAGTGATCGTCGTCCCACTATAGCATTCCACTGAGAAGCATGCTCTTCGCGCTGAAACCGGCCCCTTAGCAGACCTCGCATTGGTCTCGGTCTGGAAACCCGTGTGCGAGCGCGTCTTGATAGTGAGCCCCCTTTCTCCAATTTGCGTTAGCGGAATGGCCACGGAACATCATGGTTTGGTTCTTTCTTAGGCTCTTCTCGCCTGTTGGGGTGTGCGACTACCCACCTTCATTCCCCGAGATCGCTAGCGAACTGGTCGCGCATGGAGATGCCGGCATGCCCTCCTGGGTGTTGCATATCGACGGTGATAGGGTCCTGGTACGCTCTATTGTACTACATATGTACGGCGGATCCTCGCGGCGAGCTGACAACGCCCCCTCAAAGCGCTCGTGTACCGGGAGCAGACCGGACATGTTGGTCATCACTGTCAGCGCGTCGCCCTTGAAGTTGCTGAGGCTCGAATCCACAGGGCTACCGGTACCGAGTAAGAAGTGAGGCCGTAGCTCGAGAACCCAAGCTCGCGCGAGGGTATAGAGCGCGTAGCGAACTGGAGCTTGTAGAAGCTAGGGTCTAGGGGAACAAAGTCAAGGTGAGTTGTCTCCGTTGCTCGCGTTCAACAGGTTCTAACCATCATCTCAGTTTAACCTTCGTAGAACCCCGGAAGTCCGGCATTCTATCCTTTTAATGTATGCCGGCTACCGTAAAGTTCACGTAAGCCTTAATATCAAGACCATGACCCGCTCTCACAGCTCAATGATGAGTATCTTTCGTCATCGATTTTCACAGATAGCTGTCGAATCACTCCACTAATAGTATGTGTATACACTAGTACTAGTATAGTATACCATGGCGGTTCTACCATCTGATCAATACTAATTAGCTTTAGATATCTCGACATGGCAGTGCGACTTGACGTGATGGAGTTTTCAGTCAACGTTTACATCAAGCCACAAATCCAAAGGATGCTGGGCAGAATGGCCCACGTGTCTATTGCCTCGGGCATCGTCCTCCGCGACGTCACCGAGGTGGTCAAGACGCTCGAGAGACACCGGGACATCTATTAGAAACGCCGTAATACCGGTACGTACCCATAGTAGTAGTTCGCTCGCACCGGGACCTCTCTGACCCGTCTCTTCCACGAGCGTCATGTAGCGAGGAATGCCGCTGTGCGGTTGGAACCCAGTTGAGTTTACATGGTCATGCGTCTGTGGGAGCCATCTCCGCCTGCGCAACACTGGCAGCACATGCTCATGAGATACTGTCCGCTTGCAGTGCGGGTGGTAGATGCTATATTTCTGCACACGAGAAAGGCCCACCCTTCTCTGACGTTCTCGTACACTTAGATCTCACGGCCAACGCCGAGGACCGGCCTCTTTCTGGCTGCCAGGTGTACGTGGCCAAGTGTGCCGTGAGTGTCTCGGGATCTTCAAACTTCGAGCGTCGCGGAGACTGTGTCTACTTCAGTCTCACTGTTAGCTCACACGAGAGATCACTGACACATTGTCAGACGTCACCCGCAATTTCATACCCTGCATGGACTGCGAAAAGCCCGCGACAGCCAGGCCGTTTATGGTGTTGTTTGTATTGCGAATGCGAGAGCATTGTTAATATTAGCAGGGGTGTCACCGAGGATCCAGCGAGATAGGCCATGGGTCCGCAAACAACACGCTATCGACCCAGCCAAGCACGATTGGTGGCATATGCAGTAATATCCACCCCTACCTTCGTCTAGCATGCCGGAGATGTCGGTGGGTCAACGACTTCGTCCGCGAGGACAGCCGAGGAGCGGATTCGCCGACTGGAGAAGATTGAACGGCTGGAAGCGTTGCTGAGGTGAACCACGCACATCGGCATGTAGGAGATAGCTCGACGTAATTTCTAGCTGCTTACCGCACAATGCTCTGTCTTATGTACAATTACACCGCACCGCTTGACCGCATTTTGTGAGGTTCGGTATAGGACTGCTGCCGACTTATTTCATACCAATGTTCCGACTCATATTCGATAGATTTTCGTACAAGACGCATACACGTGGTTCCATGAATACATTATAAGGGATAGCACATAATGTCTGTACGCGCAGTGTCAAGAGAGTGATAATGATGCCATTCGTAGCCGAGAAGAAGGATCAAATTACGCGTCGACGCGAACAAAATCCTCGCGGGGGACGCGAGTCTTTCGTTCCACGTACGTCATTGTACGAGAGACGGCGCACCGCGCTCGCCGCGCTGCGCGTCCTAAACGCCGCGCCACGCATCGAGCTTGTCACGCCGACTCCGCATCCAATTCCCGCTGGCATTCGCGCATATACTCAAAACTGAGGAAATGATCCCAAGCTGTCGTCAGCTCCGTGGCGGTTGGATACGAGAGGAGGACACACACCACTCTATCACGAGGTCCTTCCCTACGTCCATCTGGTCCGCGAGGATTTGGGCAGGGTCGGCGTTGGGGCCATACCAGTCGCGGAAGAAGGGCTCGGCTGTTGGAGTGTCGATGTAAGGATGATGTTCGTAGTGAATACTCAGCAGAAGCAACTGGTATTCAGAGAAGCGCGAGATATGGCTATGGGGCGGCACTGCGGCGAGGGGGGCGAGTGGCGCACCAAGGGGTGTGGCTGGACGAGCAGTGGCTGGAGACGTATGTTGGGTGTCCATGGGGAATTGAGCTGTGTTATTTCCACTGTGATCGACCTTAATAAAGCTTTGAGCGGAGCAAAGACCAAGGTGGCCAAAGCTTGTGTGGTCGCTATTGGGCGCTACGACCGGCCAAAGGTTCTGCAAACGCGTGCACGTGATCGGATCATCGCGACGCGTCGCGCGTCGTTGGGTCGGTGGCGGAGTCCCCGCACTCACCTCCACAAATCTTTCGGCGATTGCGCGAGCGGGGTCGCCATTGACCGTCCGGGGGGAGACTATGGTGTATGAGTCTAGCACGTCAAGACGAATCTCGCCCAAAGTGGCGAGCTGACCCTTTGATGCTCAATCACTGAGAAGGATGCTCACCCAGATCTGTAGCGTAGCATTGGACCTTTCGAACCACGGTATGGGAGGGTCTAGTAGAACGCCCACGTTCCGGATGAGGTAGTCAATTTAGAGAGCACCATGATGAAAACAATCGCGGAGGAGAACCCCAGGGCCGATGTTGAAACGTAAACGTCGAAACAACGTTCGTAGAAAGGTGGGATTATGAGGGCTATTGTATTGATACAGGTTGGTGATGATGTGGTGGTAGCGTGGGGGGAGTATGCAGGAGCTATTAGGGTGTGTACAAGAACTGGGAACGAAAACACGCGAGGAGCGTTGCACGGTGTGGTAGCGGAAATATACAGTAGCAGCGCCGAGGACGGGGAGTGTTACGTAAGCAAACGGCGTGCCCTCACGACGAAAGGGCCACTCGGTGTCCTCGGCGATGGGAAGGGAACGTTGAAGGGAAAGGAGAAGCGTGGTGGAAGGTGTTCGAGTAATCGGCGCACCACACAGCTCGGTTGCACGCGGGAGAAACGAGAAGGCGCGTACGATTGAAACATATCAAAGCATTACAGCGTAACTTGGAGGGGAAAGGGGATTGGAAGGGAGATTGTATAGAGATAGAGCGGATGGGTGGATGAGCATGACATAGCAGCGCAGCATACCCCATAGTAATGCGTGGGCCTTACGTTGGGAATGGATAGCGAACGTACGAATCGGTCGAGAAAGAGGACTGGGGTAAGTGAAATGATTATATGGAGAGGGGAGTTAAGGGGAATGAAGGAGGGTGTTTGGATGGGACAGAAAGGACACAACGAACTATGGAAAAGAGAAAATAGATGACATACGGAGCCGCAAAACCTTCCACCGTTTACAGATCCCACATCACTTTACGAATCCTTGTCTGACATTCCTTACTACCCCCCATTATACTTGTGTGTATCCTTCGATGGCGTAACGTTGATCTGCCCGCTCGATGGAGTTGGTGTTGGCACAATGGGGGGAAGAGCGTGCCGGGCGTAGGGGGAAGAAAATTGAACAACGCCGCGTATAATGTAGACAAGTTAAGTTGGGCGATAGACTTGCGGCTAATGGGCGTAGAGTATCGAGGGGGAGCCAGCGTTTGGTAGAGGGTGCAAGGAGTGAAGCAGACAGAGAGCGGCGAGAAGGAAGAATCGCCAGACGAGTGGGGGGGGTGACGATGGGGGTGATCAAGGAGAGAACACTGTTGACGCTGAGCGCGTCGTGTCCTCGGCTAGATCATCGACGCATCACGCACGACCGTGATGTCTGCACCTCACACTGCGCAACCACGCGTACTTATGTCTAAAGGACTTACCAATTTCCCCTGGACAGAGCACGCTTCGAGAGTAGATCAAGGCGCGACGCTCAGAATAAGTGACTCCTTTCGAGGTGAGGTAGCCCCCTACACGAGCCATGTACATATGTAGCTACAGTACTACTGTAGACACGGCGTCGAGAGGCAGCAGTAATGAAGCGGTTTGTAACCAATAACTGGAAGAAGATCCATACAATAGGATAGACGAAGGCTCACAGAGCCCCCAGAGCGTGAGCATCTCGTTCGACATAGAGGTGCGAGGGAGGGCGCGTCGGGCTCGTGGTGCTATACGTCCCATACGTCGCACTACACCCAGAGCTCGCTGTGCCGCGCCCTGGGCTTGCCCTCACTCATGCCATCTCCCTCCTGGGGTCGGAGCCCGATCCTGTAACGACAGTAACATACCTCCCGTCAGGAGCCCCGCGCGGTGCGCTCCGCTTGTTCCGCGATACGCGCGCGGCGGGCGTTGGAAGCAACGCGTCGGCGGCTTTGAGGTCTGGCATCGTACGCGAGCCTGTAACTCCGGATCCGAGGGGGCGTCGGAGGAAGAGTATTGGATGCAGGGGTGGGTTCTGTAGCTGGAGACTACTGGTACACGCATACAACCATCTTACCACAATAAGGTCACGCCTCGGATTCGGGTTTGACGGGGATTAGACTCTGTAGTAGAAATTTGCGAGAACCCCCGCGACGTGGTCCTGGTTGAGGGGTTTGGATACCGATTGACTGATGGCCTGTGAACGTTAACGTTTGAACGCCGTCCTCCTCGGTGGCCTTGGCAGGCAACGTTGGCGCCAACGGGCGCTCAGGCTGTTTCCACGTGCTTCCGTGGGTTACATAATGTCCGCACTTATCACCGTCCCTGATGTTGCTTTTTTGGCGCCCGCGTCGCGCGACGAACCGCCTGAAAAGTCGTTGAATCCGGACACGAGCTTTTCGCCACGGCTACTGTCTCCGCGCAACCTTCGCACCCTCGCTGTGCTAATGCGATACGTCATGCTGGACTCGGACCAATGACCCCCCGGCCGTCTACAGATTAAGCATCCACGGCCCCTAAACCTTACTTGCTGCTTCCATGCATTCCTCTGTCTCCCGCCGTGGTGTCTGGCTCCCAGCTAGCCCTCGTGTGCTGAGATCCGCCGCGTACTGCACAATGCGCGCGTGATTAATTACGGGCAGATGACCAGCGCCCCTCCAGGGATCCATCTACCTCGATCCACAGAATCGTGTTGGCCGGCCTCTCCGGTGCGTTCTGGCATGTAGTTGGTCCATTATTGATTACCGGTGCTCACAGCTTCCTCTCCTAGGGGCCAGCAATATAACAATCGTGGAAGCTAGGAAATAGGGCCCAAGGGCCCTCATGTCTCAGGGCTCATCTCCCGTCTTACCTGAGGTGCACAGTAGCCTCGCCGTCATCTTTCTCAGCGGATGTATCGGTTTCATGTACGTTCGCGGCCGCCTGCGCTCGCTTACGGCATTCACAGTGCTGACCTTCCGCCTAGCCTTTACGGGCTCATATTGCAACAGGCCTACTACTACTTCCGGACTTTCCCGGGGGATCATTGGCTACTCAAGTCCACGGTGAGTCCGTGCCGTTTCGGGCCCCTCACTGGATGATCGCTGATGACGATGGTCTCCATGTAGGCATGGCTCTTACTGTACGTGTGCCTCGTCACCAAAGCTACGTGCAAGCTTCCTAAGCAATCGGAACGTTTTCTAGGATAATGGAGACGGTGCACTACGGATTTGGTGTTGATATAGGGTACGACTCGGCCCTACTGTTGGCCTCGTCACTTCGTTTAAACACTGCACGTCCAGGTACGAATACCTAATCAGCAACTACAACTACGTTTCCGCCTTTGAGCGTGGCAACGTGTACGTGCCAAACACTTTGACTAGGCCCTCCCCGGCACAACAGTCGAATTAACTTCGTACCTTTTCAGAGCCATCGCGGTATGAGGCATTTGTTGCGCTCGATACGTAGATTATACTGACCCCCTCGTTTCTCACATAGCTTCTAGCACCCGTCGTAGTGAGTTGTGATTGAACTTGAACACGAACGAGAGTATCGGACCAACTATTTCTAGGGAGCCGTCGTGATCGCTAGTGACTGGTAAGAACTATTCAGCTTCGCCATTATAGGAAGCTTAACAAGGATGTCCCAATCAGCTTCTATGCACGGCGTGTATACTTGTTCCTAGATCCTTCGCACAGGCTATATTTCGTAGTGGGATGGGTGGGTTCAGGCGGCCCGGTTCTTCCTTTTATGTGTCACTCACACATCTTCTAGGCGACCATAGTTTGCACAGCAATAGGTAGTACCATACACCTCGTTCGTGTCTGGGAGCTGAAGCGAATCATCGAACTCCTCAGGGTCAACAATGGGTCAGGCTTTTCCCATCTTTTTGCGTTACGGGATCTAAACTCATCGTGTTGCACAGTTACAACAACCAAGCTGTCCGTTTAGGATTGTCCAATGCTACATTCTACTAAGCTAATCATTTGGTATATTTGGTATCTAGACTCATCGACACGTCATTCGCGAATTGGCTTCGCGTGAAGGTAAGAGCTCGCACTGACAATGATTATCCATCGACCGTTGTTGCCGACGTATGCTCACACTCGCTTGAAGTGGCTGGTGACAGTCAGTTTTGCGTGCATTGGTGCCAGTGACGTTGTTGTGGCGGTCGTTCTCATCATCCACCTCTACCGAAAGCGGACCGGGTATAAACGGTGAGTTGTATTCTCTCGTTCCGTAGATATTTTAGTTTAACATCAACGGCACTCAGGACAGACAGGCTGCTAGACTCCCTCATAGCTTACGCGTTCAATACTGGTGCGTTTGATCAAGTACTTCACACTATTCCCGCGTTGTCTTACCCCTTTCTTAACTAGGGCTTGTGACGAGGTACGTCAGCTCATTCACACATGCTATTGTGCCCACCGACCCTGGCTCCCGGTAGTCTCTCGAGCTTTTGTTGTATGGTTTTGGTAAGCTCTATGTTTATTCCGGATATCTGAGACCAAACTCACGCTGGTCCTATAGTCGATCTTGGAGGGCAGAAATTTGTATGTGATCGGGTTCAGCATGATGGCTACGAAGGGTGAGCACAGCCTATTCTCTCGAACTGTACCCGGAGGACTAACGTCATGTCGGGTCCAGTGTACGCCAACTCTGTATTCATAACGTGAGCGGAGGCGCCGGCCACCTCCACGGCCCTTGGCTAACACCGTCGGTGTTTCCGCATAGGATGAACTCGCGCCAACGCTTGCGGAGCCAGCAATATATGACGACTGCGGATACCAACGTAGGCGCGCCCGGTGTGCACGGAACGAGCGCACTTCAATTCCGCCGGTCGCAAGTGACTGCTCAGACAATTGTGTAGATCAATGCATGTAGTCTAGTGTACCTCGTGTCCCAAAACGTCCTAATGGAGCACCAGGTCGAGACAGATGGACGGCGTGAAGGCTTGGGAGGATTGCTAGTCCGCACCACAGCCGCCACGATTGTATTGAGTCGCGCCCTGGGAGTGTGTAAACACTTTGGCCAAAGCGGGAACGCCGTGCGCGTGTGACGGCCCCGATCGCAGTCTAAAATCTTTGGACGGCAGCGAGGATGTCGCCGGGTGGGCGGCGGCGTCGGGTGACGGGCGCATGGAACACGCGTTCTTGTGAGGAGCTCTGTGGAACCTCTGCGGGAACAGCAACGATCCTCGATGGCCGACCGAAGCCGACCTGCCATACTGGGCGATTACGTCAGCGCACGCGGCCAATCGGGGTTGGCCGGTGTCTTGTTGCGGGTTGTTGCTCGGGCGGGGATCTCTTGCGGGTTTCGTCCGCCACCCTTTCGCCGGGCGCTGGGAGGACCCTGGGGAGCTGCAGGGGCTGGGAGGGCGGCGGGGCAGGATCTGTGTCCGGAGATCACAATGAAGGGCGGCATCGGGCGACGGGGCGACTGGCTCGCGGGACGGCGGGGGCGGCCACCCGAGCCGCGCGCGCTTCTCTTTCCCAGCCTACAGCCGACGCCGCGAAGGCACGCCGCCGCACGCGAGCTAGCCCCAGCCTGCCCTCGCGCGCCCCGCGCGTCCTGTGCTGCCAGCACGCGCAGGCCCCGCCAGAGAGGCGCGGACCGCGCGCACGCAGCTGCACCGCTGTCCCAGGTTTCTCCCTCGACCCTGTTCCTCCGCCCGCCGTGCTGGCGCGTTCTGTGGTGCGCTCCTTTCCTCCTCTCGTCCCGCAACGTGCGTGACGCCAGCCAGCGCGCAGGTGCTATATACCCCCGCAGCCTAGACCCGCCCCCGCCCTCTCGCCCGTCGGCTACGCGCACTAGTCGCCTCCACCCTGGCCGTCGCTTCTGTGGCCCATCCACCCAGCACGCTCCAGCCCATGCAATGTTTGTGCTGTCCGTGCATAGCACGATCGGCCCCGGCCTCCTCGGCGCCCTCCTTGGCGCGGTGTCAGTAGATCTCTCACTTCCTTCCCGAGGTTCCAACTTCGTGCTGATGGCTCTTCTCCATTGCTTGCTTAGGCTCTATGGAGTCATGTGCCTCCAGGTCTCCATCTACTTCCGCACATACCCTGGAGACAGACTACTGCTCAAAGCGACAGTGCGTATCACTTTGAGCGCGTACGTCGGAAACCTGAAGCCTTCATTTACAGGTGTTTCTCATATTGTATGCCCGTGCTACTTAGGTCTATACTCTTTCCATTGATTCGCCTTTAGCTTAGCGGAAACAGTACATGTCGCTCTGACCATGCACGTTTCGTAAGTCTTTGCTGTGCCGCTTGCGCTCGCCTTTATCTCACGACTACTTTAGATATCACTACCTCATAACAAATCTCGGGAACCCAGCTGCATTTAATACCTCCACTGTGTAAGTGGGAATGACATAGGTTGACTTGACTGGAGTTGACCAATAAGCGATCAATATAGATCATTAGTAGTGAGCGTCCTCGCTTACATTCTTGGTGGCGTCCATTTTGATCACTTCGCCGAGCAGCTCATGGCTCCAACCACAGTAAGCCGGTCTCCGTCATCCCTTCGAAACCAAACAGCTGACTGTGTCTTCAGAGTGTGGTTATTTTCCTTTCTGATGCGTAAGCCAGCAATTATCGAGAATTACCTCCAAGGCACTCACGAGTTTTTTCTTCAGCTTTTATGCACGTCGTGTATACCTATGCAAGTCACTGTTCGAGCTCTTCCATGCAGAAAACTGGCTCAACATGGCTGCAGGCAATCCTTCCTACAAGCTGTACTTTGTCATCGCATGGGTCAGTACATTCGTACCCTTGTCACTAACTGCTGTTACTGAGCTCTTCAACAGTGTTCCTCCATAGCCGCCGGAGCTGGTGAGATTGGTGGCTTGGACTGTTCGTGTCCTCAACTGACACTGCTGATTTCCCTCTCAGGCTTCGCGTCAGGTGAGAAATCTCATCCTACGTTTCGACTTTGGAAGTTGACGAATATGTGCAGCTGCAACTATTCAGTTGTGCGTCCCATCCCTCCCGGTACCGCGCGACCTGATCTAACGCTTTCTCAGGTTCTTGAATAGATCTTACGATCATTGGGTGAGAGTCAAGGTAACGTTATTCCGTGTATCTCCTCAGTCACGCGCTGAATTCCCTTCGCATAGTGGACTACTACCGCCGGTTTCGCATGCGCGGCCGCCGGCGACGTTATCATAGCTACTGCGCTCATCGTTCATCTCTACCGGCAACGGACCGGATTGAGGCGGTAAGTCGTGATCCTCCTTCCACCGACACCTTCAAGCTTACGGGGCCGACTCCGCAGGACTGATAAACTACTGGACACCCTCACCGCGTATGCGTTCAACACAGGTACGGAGCGGAATTTCCTTGACTACGGACTGCATGTCTCATTTTGTCGGATTTCAGGCCTAGTTACCAGGTAACTCGTTATCCTTAAAGAATCGACATTCTCCGGACTCACTCTGCGTTCGTAGTTTGTCGAGTGTAGCATGCCTACTATTAGTGAGTCGCTGCTCCTCACAGCACGTCAGCACGTATCTAATCCACGTCAGTCTGTGCTCGAAGGCACCCAACACCTCTACCTCATCTCGTTCAGCATGATTGCCACCAAGGGTGGGTGCTTGTCCTTTTGCGTCCGTGGCTCAGAGGCTTACCCACCCGAACCAGTCTATGCCATCTCCGTTTTGGTGTCGTGAGTACCGCGACCTTCCCTAGAGGATGAGAGCTCACCTCCGTGTATCGCAGGTTAAATATGCGAGGATCGATGATCACGGAGCCCTCTGGACCGGAAAACACGGGCACGGTCGAGCTCACGACCGTGCCTAGCGTGACCTGGTGGCAGAGCGGCAAGTCGCAGGCATGACCTCCGCATGGCCTCGGGTGGTGCACGCGGCGTCTCTGGCGGATGCGCGGACGCTTTTCGTGAAATGTACGATAATGTAGCACTACTTACTCCGCCTCTCCATAATAGAGCCCATGGATGCGAAGCTGCCCCCCGCGAGCGTTGAACGCTCTGGAATGGTTTGCCCGGTTGGCGCGAAACTCCACACCGATCTGTGCGGGCGGGGGAAGGCCGATGGCTGGGCGCATTCGCGTAGCATCGCGTTCAACGCTGCATCTCTCGCCTTTTTTTGCCATCGGCCTCGGCAAGTCTGGGAACCAACGATAGGATGTGCGGGCTACCAAGTGATGCTCGGCGGTCGGAGCTTTCTCTGAGATATGATGAGTGTGTGGCCCCCGACGCAACGTGTCTGATGGTTTCACTAGATTTACAAGCCCCGCTGGGGGTCCGGTAGCACCCAAAGGTAGCAATGCATAGGAACATTTGCGCCCCACAAACGGGCAACTACACGCAGTTTACGAAAGGCGACCCCCCAAGCATCACTGTCTCGGAGGTACATGGACGAGCCCGCGCAGCTCATCGGTATGCCCATATTCCTCTATTTAATGTGCCCGCTGCGCAGCCCCCGGTTCCTTCTCAAGTACCCGAGATGCGAACTTTATGTGGCGTAGTCAGGGGCGCAAGTCGAGACCCATACGGTGCACCCAAAAACAAAGTCGCGCTTCGCATATGTCGCTAGTAGGTTGAGCCGGCATGCGGAGCGCTGCTGTCGCGCCTTCTGTAGTATTCCATTCGTCGCACATTCTGGCTACGCATACATTCATCATGCACCGGTCCCGCTCGTAGTAGGTCTAGCCCACTCGCGGGCTAGGTGGTCAACAATATAACTGACGGATGCGTTGCCCTCATAGCACTCACCACAACCCCCCACGCCCTCCTGCGAAGGTCTCTCCACATCTTGAAGACGCCTTCTCATCTTTTTGCGACATGTTCACTTTATTTCCCAGTCGTGAGGACATACCTTTCGTCCAACTCTGTGTGGAGAAGAGCATAGGCCCAGCACTACTAGGCGGTTGTGTTGGATGCATGTGCGTCGCCTTGTTTCTCCCGCCTCGCTGTATTCTCCCGGTGAATGCCCAGTCTAACGATGAACCCCCCGGAACTAGCCTCTACGGCGTGATGGTGGCACAGGCAGTGACGTACTTCCGCTCGTGTCGAGCGGATCGCACGATAGTGAAAGCGATTGTCAGTCCCCGCTACAATTCGGACTACTAGAGTTTTAGGTCTAACCATCCGTGTCCCCGCAGGTGGCGTCATTATTGTATGTGAAAGTCTGCAACTGGGACAGTCAGGTCGAACATTTACATCCAAACCCTAGCCTCGCTGAAACCGTACACATCCTTTTGACCGGACATGCGTAGTAAGTTGTAACCTGTGTCATGCCTGCTGAACGCTGAGCTACGGCAGTTACTTCTACGGTATTACGCATCATGGGGATGAAGCAGCGTATGAATATGCGACAATGTGAGTTACGGTTCTACTCCCTCGTAGACTCTTGGATATACAGCTCACAAGAGTACATGTAGTTCTCTTGTGGTATGATGTTCAACCCACTTGTAAGTTCAGGCTAACAAATATTCGTAGCTCTACTGTCCGACAACGGTAAGAAGAGGGCGTCAGTCCAACACGAACATTTTACTGACAGAGGGAACAGGGAATACTTATTCTCATCAGTAACTTGTCCTGGAATCTTGTTCGAATTTGTTATGCCTTGAATGAACTAACTTCAGTTCCTATTCAGCTTTTACGCCCGCAGAGTCTATCTATGTTAGTGCTCGTGTATGCCAAGAGGACTCTAGGGTGCTTACATGTGCATAGGCAATCCTCCACGGAAATTGATCCTGATATTACCTTGGGTGAGTATCTCTCTCGTTGCCATACGAGTTCCCTGACGCGGTATAGGCCGTTTTTGCTCTCGCTGGTTTTGGTATGGCAACTCAACTATGCTGAGATAGCCAACAAACCTGATTCACTAAAATCCTATATTGGGAGCAGTATTTGTAACGAGTACGTCAAAAGGGGTGGTGTATCAGCAGTCCTGACCAGGTTTTCCATAGTGATGACCGTAGGACTGTCCGTTCTCGCAGCCCTTCTAACCCGGACTGTACTCATAGCGAAGCTTCTTAGCTTTGTATACAGAACATATAGCTTCTGGGTCCAAATCAAAGTGAGTGAGCCTCTCAGCCAGTTCTCGCCACATGCTGATACCCGCATCCAATCTTAGTGGGTTGCAGCTGCCGCTTATGGCTGTGCTGTCGCTGCCGACCTCACAACAACCGTGGCGCTCATCGTACATCTTCATAGGGGACGTAGCGGGCTAAAACGGTGTGTGCCCGTTCACTAAACGTTCCTGGTCTCCTCATCACACTTTGCAGTACCGACAGACTCATAAGTACCTTAACGAAGTATACATTCAACACAGGTACTATTTTCCTCTGCACTGATATCTGAAGTTGGCCAACAAGTGCCCCGAACATACAGGCCTTGCGACGAGGTGATATTAGAGTGACTGGCTATATATTCGCTAACAGGGATGTATACAGCATGTCGAGCATTGCGAGTCTTCTAGTTGTATGCATTGAATATCCCAATATGAAGTAGTGACGGTAGCTCATGTCCCCGTGCAGGATCTCATCGAAGGAAAAGGAAGGCTCTACGTAATCATTTTCAGTATAATAGGGACAAAAAGTGCGTGTTCTCCATGCGTCTCAGTGCCTTCCAAATTGCTTACAATGTTCACGCCAGTTTACGCAATCTCCGTACTATTCGCGTACGCAACGACGCTTTCATGGTTCCTTTGTATCACAACTTACACGACTACCAATCTAGTCTGAACTCGCGAGATCGTCTTGCCAGACAGCTTGATCCGGCGAATACCATCAACATCGTGGACTGTCGTATAGACATGAGTGATTTCCGCCTCCGAAGTATCCGCCCAAGGCTGGGTTGCGACTATGATGTGAGTGTTTCGAGCTTCTGAAAAGTTCTCCTTTATTAAACCTCGCTGTAGGCATAGGGCAGCACTCAGACCCGAGTAACATATGTGTACCGTAGATCTCTTCGTGTCAAATGGACATTTGCCAGAGGCAGGTCCTCTAATGCGCACCGTGGCTATGCCACGCCCCGTATTATGCAAACCCGCGTACGCGGCCGCCTGGTTATCCACAAAATGCGACAATCTTCCGCTCCTCACGCACAACGAGTGAATAGACACTGATCGCATCGCGAAACACGCATTCTTTCCTTCCACATTCTTGTGTCAGAGTAACTCCGCGCAGACCATCGCAGTGGTTGGAGATGTATGTTGGGGATCCATGAGGAAGTAAGGTGTGCTTCGTCCACTGTGATAGACATTTTTAAAGCCTTGAGCGAAGCACAGAACAAGGGTGCCAAAGTTTGTGTGCTTGCTATATTGAGCGCTACGACCGGCCAATGGATACGCGTGCACGTGATCGGATCATCGCGACGCGTCGCGTTATTTTTAGCATCGCTGGGTCTGGCGTTCAAGTGATATTGAACTTGACCATGAAGTGGGAATTCGAAGGTTTAGTAAAACGCCAGTGTTCTGGGGAAAGGAGTTAACTTGGAGAGAGCCATGATGAAACCAAAGTATTGAGAGGCAACCAGCGTTTGGTGGACGGTGCACGCAAGGAGTGAAGCCGACAGAGAGGGGCGAAAAGGAATAAAGGCTAGACGAGTGGAGGGGAGGATGATGGATGGTGATCGAGGAGAGATCGCTGTTAACGCTAAGCGCGTCGTGTCCTCGGCTAGATCATCGACGCATCACGCAAGACCAGTGTGATGTAGCCACACGCCAGGCTCTCGTCCTGCACGTCACTGCGCAACCGCGCGTATATCTCAAGGACTTGCCCACTTCCCCTATAGATTAGAGAGAGGCGCTCAGATAAAGCGGCTCCTTTGAAGGCGAAATAGTCCCTCCGCAGACTCGGCAGTCACTCTGTAGAGTCTATACTAGCCATGTAGTTACGGTACCACTGTAGACACTGCGTCGAGAGACGATAGTAATAATGCGGTTTGTAACCCGGGAATGGGGGGGATCAATACAATAGGATAGGCGAAAAGCTCACAGAGCTTTCCAAGGGTGGGCGGCTCGTTCGACATACAACATGTGTGGGAGAAGGCACGTCGGGCTCGTGGCGCTGCGCGTCCTATGCGTCGCACTACGCCTCGAGCTCGATGTGCCGCGCCCTGGGCCTGCCGCCACTCGTGTTCTCTCCCGCCTGGGGTCGGAGCCCGATCCTGTGACAGAAGAAACATGCCTCCCGTCAGCCTTACTGTGGTATTTGGAAACGAGAAGATATTACACATCATTGGATGATTGGATTGCTCAATTCCCCCAGTGAGCCCATCGAGGGCTAAAAGGGGTGGATAGCAGACCTGGACCAGTCGGGGTCGAAGGAGGTGCCCTGAGGGGCATTAGGAAATTGGTAGTTTGAGTATGGGTAGGAAGTCGGCGGATTCGCCGGTTGGTAGTCGGTGAACATAGCAGATTCGTCGGAGGGGCGGAAGCCTGATGGAGGATGGGCGGTGAAGGAAGGAGATGTCGCGACAGTGGGCACTGTCTGACGGAAAGGCGCGAAGGCGTACGGCCCTCGAACGGGTGCCAGAGCCCGAGTCGGGTTGGTGGCGTGGTGGGCGCTCTCGGGGGCTGGCTCGAGGGCGCACGATGGAGTCCGGAAGTCGGCGCAGAGGATGGTAGTCCGGGTTCCGTTGGCCGCGACCTGAACCCATGCGTGCAGGGCATACAGCCGGAGGCGACGGATGTCTGGCAGGCGCATCGTGGGCGCTAGCTGTTGTCGCGGTGCACGTGAGCAATTTACGCGCAACGCGTCGCACTATTTTTAGTGCACCACCGGGCGGGCACAGAGTAGAGCGCTGCTGACCTTCTCGACGTAGGTCCTAGAGATTTCGTGGGCGATATCACCCGCGGTACTGTCGCATTCAATAAATTCAGGGAGCTTGAAGACTCTGAGGGCGATATTGGGTGCCTCAACGTAGAAGTCATCCCCCTGCAAGGAGAGTGTCGGATGAGTGGACGTAGGGCAGGAGTAGAGCAATGCGCGTACTAACCCAGAGAAGCAATTTTGCTCTAGGTCTTTCGACCCACGAGGATGGCAGTCGTATAGGGTGGGTATGATCCACTTTCGTAATAAGATAGTTGGCGTGATCACCCTCCGCGCATTGGGAGAGCTCCAGGCCCCCGGTGTGGAAGGGGAAAGTTCCCAAGGACACAGTGGAAGCGTGGGTTGCAAAGGCCATTGTGAATAGGGGGCGTCTTGGCAGTGTTGTAGGGTTTCGTGTGAGATAATGCAGCGCGCACAAGAGAGTCGAAGCAGGAATGCGCGAGGATACGGAAGCAGCTTCTAGCTGTACGGTGTGGTGAGGCAAATAGAGCAGTCCCTGATATGGGAAACATTATATAAGCGAGCACGGTGCCTCGTGGTAAGCCACTCGGAGTACTCGGCGAAGGGGAGGGACGGCAGTAGGCGGGCGAGGTAGGTATGGAGGAGCGAGGTTGTGCCATCGATGCGCGGGTTCTTACAAACGCGAGGAACGTAAAAGTCAAATATATTGGGTAGGAGGAGGATTACAGGGCATAACCGAGGCAGAAAAGAGCTGCTCGAAGTGGGGAGGGCGTCCGTCATGACACAGGAACGCGGGATGTTCTATTGCAGGAGCATGCGAGCCACTGCGCCGAAAGACGCCACGTGAAGGGTAGCTAGATTGAGAACAGCAGTAGCGTGTATGGGGGTAGGGGAAGTAGGGGGGACGCAGGGAAACGTCTGTGCTGAGCCAATAATAAAAGAAAAAATAGCCCACCAGGCAGTCATCGAAAGGTAAAGAGCTGAGAGCGAGAAACAGGGCTAAGGTAAAAAGGTTAATCATATGGGGAGGGGATATAGGGGGACATGAGGGAAAATTGGACGAAGCAGAATGGATACAATATCGCCTATAGACAAGAGAAAATTGAGGACGCACAGAGAGCCACAAAACCCTCCACCCTGTCACCGTTCAGAGATCCCCCATCGCTCCACAAATTCATCTCCCATATTCCTTCTTACTCTCAAATTTCTTCGTAGGCATTCTTTATAGATGTGACGCTAAGCTTCCCGCTCGAAAAAAACTGGCGTCCATAAAATGGGGAGGGGTGACGTGGCGACCGTTAGGAGATGAAATTTGAACGACACCGCGGATAGTGTATGGAGCTCGAGCTGAGCGGTAGACTTGCGCCAAATGCGCGTCAATTGTCGAGGGAGGTAGTTGATCATGATCGCAGGAGACAGAGGCAGCCGAGGAGGGAAAATGAACAGTGACAAATAAGTGGAGGGGTAGACGGACAGCCAAGATCAGGAGCAGATTGCTTTTGGCGCTGAGCGTTGGGTGCGCGCCTAGTCCTCGGCTACACCGCTGGCCATGACGTCAGCAACTTCACTAGTGAGCACAACGGTGATCACGTCCAAGGGCGCACCCGTCGTCCAGCTCACACGCAGCCGCACGCGCATCCACAGCACATTCCCAGTACAAATCTTCCTTTCCGACCTGCCTTACTCCCGTGTCGACTAGTCGTCGAGCGCTAGCGTAACCTTCAAGTTATGTAGAGTCTACCACTTGCAGTCTGGCAGAGTCCGACATCAATGTACGCGTAATAGTACAGATCGTGAGCCTAACGCGCCCTTCCAGTGATATTTGCTTAGTTTTATCTCATTTTTCCCGTGAATCCTTATACCCTATTGATTCCAAAACTCTACATACTCACGTTCATGGGCAGATGTAATCCTCTTTCCCCGATGGAAAGCTGCCCCCCTCACACCAGCAGATTCGCTTATTCGAGCTCATCGCTATTCGAAACCCCCATGTGCCGACTATGAAGAATCACGTGTGCCTACTTCTACTTCCCGGAGGTGCGTAACAGTCGCCTGTGTGGTTCTCGAGCGCTGACTGCCGTCGCCAACGTCTGCGAAGTGCAGAGAGTTGCTCTGGGTTCCCCCGACGTCAACGGTCCATGCATCGAGCTTTGTCTGGCTGATATGAACAACAACGATGACGAGCATTGGGTATATCGCCTTCAAATCAGATTCCGTAAGCTCAAGTGTTGGATCGCAGGATTATGGGCACAAACACACCACTAGATAGACTGCTGCACCCCCCGAGACGATGTCGTAAAAACGGAGGACCGCAGTCTCCCCAGGGCTGGGGTCTTCGAGAGGAAGGAAGTAAGCGTAGAATATAGCAAGCATAAGCTGAACGAGGCTTGTCAAGTTTTCATCTATAATAACAGCCCCACAGAGCGACGTACCCAGAGAATGGAATATATGGTTCCTGACTCAACGAGTAAACACAGGATAGCTAATACTCGCGAGGTGTGCGCTCTCCTGTTCAAAGCCGCTACGAGTATCTTACGGTGCTCCCTGCGTGTCATTAGGACATTTAGTGTCAGCAACGCAAGTCGAGATAGAAGAACTCAACCATGCTTTGTATCCGATCAGCGACGTGGATGCCACGTTGCTTAAGAATAGTATGAAGAAACACGTCATCCCATAGATGTCCAAACCCCTTCGGTAGACGCCTTGACCAAAAACATATTCACCACCAGACAAGCTCATTTTGTAGGTGGAGATGGAGCCTAGTACTGTCCTCAGGAGTTCGCATGGGTTTTACCGTCAGAATACCATACGAACAACCTACCTGGATTCGTATAATGCTCACCTAATGTTATGGTCAAAGCGGAGACGCACCCGACCAGTATGCGACGATTGTTTGGCCACACCGCGCATGCTCTCCACCATACTATCGCATCCGCAACGGAGACCTATGGAGTGCTCAGCATCCATCCTTATGAGGGTCTAACCTCGGGACACTCACGTTTATTGTGAGCGTCGCGCAGAATATCCACGATTGTGTCTCTAGAATGTTTCCACCCCAACCGGACGAGAGCGAATGGCTGTAAGGAATGTACAGAGATAGCGTGTCCCAGGAATATACATTCGCGTAGTGGATGACGGATAAGGCGAAGTATACGCATGTGGATGCGTAAAGTGTTGCCATAGAAAAGAGTTGGACACACGTTGATTTCAGGCGGAGGCCCTTTCGCCTGTGGAAAAACCATGAGGCAAAGTATACAACTCCTTTCCCAAAAGTCGTACACTGAGAAAACTGCCGTTGCAAGGGCTATCATTGTCAAAGAACCTAGAGTAGGATCAGACTTAGAGATTGTACACGTGTGATGGGCTGCATAACCGCACCTAGGAAGAAAGAGGACATGATAATTACACTCAACCGCGACGCAGCACCCGAGTCGTCCGCGATGTTGTTGAACGCCCCCCGCGCTCCGAGTGGCATTTCTTACTAGTGTGATATCGTGACAGTGAGCTGAAGGGAGATGAGATTGGTAGCGGGGGTAGTCAAGGCTCACGTACATATATAATCCCCTATGCAGCCCTTCTCACAGGATCCGGAGGCTTGGCAGCATCATGCTTGTGATCAGAAGCTCAGACGAGGTCCACACGGAGCTCATTTCAAGGTCGCGCGATTGTGGGGTGCTCTGTGAAATGTATTCAGAAAATAATATGCCTTTACTATACGTGAAAAAGTACAAGATTATGTGTTCCCCTTATTATTTGCGTCTATATACGTCACCTCAGTAAGATGTCGTCTATTCAGACACTTCATAGAATTTGCCATGTCCTCTGTTCCCGTCACGTTGGTGTCTTCATTTCTCTCGGTATCTCCATCCAGTTACTTCTCCCTGGACACACCCACCGCAATATAGTATTAGTCAATCGCCGACGGAGCCGGCATACCGACCCAGAACGTAGCTGCGGTATCCATTTCAGACCTTTATGCTTCCATTCCGTAATCGGCGTGTGGTGGCTCTCGGCGAAGACATGTTAGCTGTGGAAAGCGGTCAGTGGCGCTTCAAGCTTCAAGTTTCAGACATGCCTCATTGATGGATGGCGGGCTCACCACGAAGAGAACAACGCTTGCGGTGTAAAGGACTACTCTAAGTAGTGCCTAACCCCGCTCCGAAACTTTATTCGCATCCGATCCTAGCCGCTTTTACTCTTAGCAAGCAAATGGGCATAGATATGATGCGACAACATTACCCACCCGAGACACACAAACCTTACCTCATACTCACGCGCGCGCCAGACTCAACCCCATTGTACACCTTCATAAAGTACACGCGATACGGCCAAATTCGTGCTCAAACAATAACCACCAGTAAGCGGGTCGATGAGGCACGACTAGTATGTAGCGACTGTGCGTCACGCGTTATAGTCCAAAGCTTCATGCCAATGGAAGCTTCAACACAAGGTGGTTTTATTCCCCCTTGACACGCCACAAATATATGGGGTGAGTATCGGGATGCACGAGCCTTACGTTATAATGATGAAGGCGGAACCTAGTGGGATTCACAAGACTTGCAGGACGGCGGGGTTCAGAATGAATGACGGTGGGGTGGGAGAACGTGGCGGATTCCGAATTGTTAGATCTCCGTTAAATCCTTCAATCGAACTCAATCTCTCCACCGTTCTCCGAAGGCTTATAGCCAGACCGATAGCTCGACTAGAATCCTCACCCCCCCCTCACCATTCCACCCTCCCCTCCCCCGCCTTTCGCACCCCCCAATGTAGCGTCTCACGGATATACAGATATAGAACGTCTGTCAGCTCCCACAACCACCGTCTGGTGGAGGGTTCGGCCGGGAGTGAGTTTTCAAAACCAAGCGTGGGGGCTATGAATTCAATGCGCCGCTGTCGCGGGAGGGCGGAAGTGGGGGCTACGACGAGCTAGAGCCGGAGCCGTACATCTCCTGAAGGCTTTTGTTGGTAGTTTTAACGCACGAACACGGCACGGAACGATCTCATGACCACTCAATAACATAACGAGATTCTGCTAAAGTGCATTGTACTAGAGCCTTGAAGTAACCAGAAGGGAAGACCTACGATGCAGCTCCGGACAAATTTCTCCCAGCCCAACGCTCGACAAAAACTTCTAAAATGTACGGTTTGAGTGAAATGGTATAGCTGAATGTAGAGGGATGGGTACTGGATGATTGAAGCGACGAATATGCGCACCCAGTGCGCTGGTAATGAATCGAACTGGTCAGGCAGTCAGCTAAGTGGATTGTAACAGATCGATGAGTTTCAGTAGGATAATTTCTGGATGCTATAGCGAGTCTACCTTTGCCATTCAGAGGCGTGTATGAGTCCCACGCACGGTGGTCGAATGCTGACCGCTGTTTCCAACGTCCGCGAACCGCATAGAGCTAGTCGGGGTCGCGACGGCTTGCCATGCATCGAGCTGCGACTGGTTGATGTTGACAAGTACGACGACGAGCATCGGGTACGTCGCCTGTGGCGTTGTCAACATAGAGCTTGTAGGGGTATGGATACAAACGCACCACCAGATAGACTGTGGCTCCCCCGGATATGACGTCATAGACGTACGGGAACACGCCTGGCCCTGATGTCGTCCCGCCGATAGAATACAGGTAGGCGTAGCATATGGCGAATACGAGCTGGTTTTGGGTCTTCTTAAAATCTAGGATATATGGTATATAGAAGAACGTACCCAAATGAGAGAATATCCGGTTCCCGACTCGATAAGTAAAGACAGGATAGTCATTGCCCGGGATGTGCGTGTCCGACTGTTTAAGGATTCTCTGAGAACCTTGCGATACACCCTGAGTTTGTGGCATACTTTTCAGCGCATTTTTGAAAGTATAGAAGCGGGGGATCCTACCAAGCTTTATATCCTATCAGCGATGTCGATACTACGTTGCTTATGAAAAGCACGAAGAAACACGCGGTGCCGTAGATGTCCAATCCACCTCTGTCTCCACCCTCGTTGAGAGCGAATCCGTCGCCAGACAGACTTGTCATATACGTGGAGATGGAACCTAGGACTACGAACAAGCATTTTGTCGTTAAATCCATTCTACCCGAAGCAGGAACACCCTTGATACTTACCTAGCGTTGCGGTAACAACTGAAACAGACCCGATGAGGACGTAGCGGTTCACCCGCCACACCGCGCATGCCCTCCACCACACGACCGCGTCCGCGACAGATATCTACAGAATGATCAGCGCTCAGGAGCATGATTCGCTCTTGGGAGTCCCTTACATTGATCGTGAGCGTCGCTGAGAATATCCACGATTGCGCCTTTTGCACATTCTCCCCCCAGCCGGATGTAGAGAGTGGGCGCATAGGCGAGTAAAGGGAGACCGTATCCCAGGAATAGACGTTGACGTAATATGCGACGGATACAGCGAAGTATACGCATGTAGAGGCGTAGAGAATCGCTATGGCGAGCAGCTGGATACGTATTGACGTTCGGCGGAGGCCCTTTCGCCTGGAGAGATAGTCAGCGAAAGTACGAGAGGCAGTGTGAGAAAAACATACACCAAGAAGAAGGCTGTGACGAGAGCGAGGATCGTTAAAGAGCCTTGAGAATCTGTGAGACTGACAGACGGATTAGGTGTGCATTCCTAATGTGGACATACCTAGAAGGAAAGACGACATGATGACCGTGCTCATCTGTGCGACCGCCCCTGGGTCTTTCACGATGTAGTCGAACACGCCTCTGCCCTGGAGTGACATGGGATTAAGAGCAGGGTATCGTCCAGGAGACGGTGAGATGAAAGTCGAAGGGTGGTGGGAGCGGCGAGCCTTGCAACGATGCTCTCCTTTAGCTTGAGTAGTCGTCCTACTGCCAGCCCGCGTGGAGCCGAGATCCTCCTTTTTGACTGAATCTAATCACAACTAAGATGGAAATCAACGAGAAGGTCGGAATAGTTGATCAGACACTTACTAATTGGGTCATCTGGGCAATCCGTTGACCGGAATTCACTCCCGAAGAAGTGTCGACTGTATATGCCAAGGACATTCAGAATCTCACGTCAAGTTTCTTTCAAGTCACTAGATGCTACATCAGCCAGACCATACGCAAAAAGCTGATAGAGCAGACACCGTTCTCATCTTCTCCTTTCACCCACAAGATCGACAGCCTCCACGCCGCTCAACCTGCATTCGTCACAAGCTTCGCAATCCCCGACTCCGCCGTTGACATCTAACACACTAAATGCAATAGGGTAGCGGCTCTAAACACCCACATAGTTGACGCAGCAGTAGCTGCTAGGTCTGATAGAGGAGCTTGATTCGGCCACGATACGTTCAGGGTAACGAGGATGAAGGGCAACAAAGGGTACATGACCTGCAGAACGCCGTTAGCATAGTTTTCACGAAAACTTATTCGCCAAAGACAAGCGAGGAGCCTCACCATGAGAGAATTGACAACGCCAACGACGTAAAGGACGGCAGAGAACCACGCTATGTTCATATTCGAGGACTGCAATGTTGACGTCTCGTCGGTTACAACTATAACTAAGGAGCCGCGACTACAGGAGGAAGAAACCCGCCACAGGCTCAAGCACTAGACCCAATTCCTCAGCGACGTGGTTGGTTTACAATCCCTTCATCCTGAGGCGCATACCAGATGACCGTGTTTGTTCTTGCACACCTCCGTCAGCGAAAAGATGAAGTGTGGCTCGCAAACAGCAGTTACGCACTGTGCTTGCAACCCAAACAAGATCATGATTCGTCACAGCTAAGCCCATGCGCAACCCACACCCCACGAACACGACTCTGGAGCCGGAGAGCGTCAACTCTGTTGGCAGTTCGCATGCTGTTTATGCCGTGGGGCGCCGGGGGTATGAATGGATGATGAAGGGGCATATCTTGGTTGTCGGGGTCAACGAAGGAATCATATGTGGGAGGGAAGAGTAGCGAGGACACTGGGGAACAGCTAGGTCTACAGAAAAGGAAGATAGTAGCATCTATGAGCTTCTCGTGACACAGCACAAGAGAAAACTGAGGACGCACGAAGAGCCGCAAACCATCAACCCAGGCGTCCCCAGTACATCCCACCTCGCCCGAGCAACACTCATCATCCACCGTCCGCCATCTCCATAGGGTGTAGCATTAAGTTGTGCGATCGGCACGTCTTGCGGGTATAGGAAAAAAAGAGCCGCATGCCGGTCATATGTACGGATATGAAAACCGAGCGACGGGACACCCCTGGGGGTTGCATAGACCTGGAGTCGGACAATGTTGGTTCAGCGCCGAAGTATAGTGAGTGCTTATGAGGGAATTCCGCCAAGCAGAACACACGGGTAGAGGTAAAAACGATGAGAGAGGTTGAGAGCAGAATGTCGCCGTTGGTGTTGAGCGCGTGTGGCCGGCGCTAAATGCCAAACGAGTGTCCTCGCTCTGACTCACGGCAGCCACAACGCAACCCTCAGACCAACATCCGTTGGGTGTATCACAATGTCCGAAACCCCCTTAGGCAATGCCTGAAATTGACAGTATCTATCATCTAACGGACACTCAATACACCGGGATGTACATAGAAGCCATCATCCACCATCACAGGGCGAGCGGGTGCGGCAGCATCAAGGAACATCACGACGTGCCCGCCCCCGTTGCTCCGAAGTACGTAGTCAGTTGCGTGATGGTCGAACGTTGTCCGTTGTTTTCGACGTCTGCAAAGCGTACAGAGCTACTACCGGCTGTTCCACCAGCGCGCCAGGTGTCGAGCTGTGACTGGTTGATGTTGACGAGCACGATGACGAGCATAGGATACGCTGCCTGCGAGGTTGCTATCGTTAACGTGACGCTCAGGGGTCATGAGTACGTACAAACCACCAGATAAACTACGCCGCCCGCGGAGACGACGTCGTAGACACGGAGGAACGATAATGGCCCGGAATTTGCTCCGCCGAGAGCAAAGAGGTACACGTTGCATACAGCGAATGCAAGCTGGTTATGGCTCGTCTCAGTATGGAAAATACAAAGAGAGAATAGCGTACCCAGAGAAGAGAATATCCGGTCCCCGACTCGATAAGTAAGGACATGAGGGTCATCGCCCGAGATGTGCGTGTCCGATTGTGCAATGATTCCCTTAGCACGTGGCGATGTTCCCTATGTTTCCGTCGGAATTGTAGTTCAGTCACGCAACGAGAGAAGCCGGAGGATCTCACCATGCTTTATATCCTATCAGCGACGTCGATGCTATGTTGCTTATGAGAAGCAGAAAGAAGCATGCAATGCCGTAGATGTCCAACCCGTCTTTGTGTCCGCCTTGGTTGAGGAAGAATCCATTCGTTTCACAACTGGAGATGGAACCTAGGACTGTGCGCAACCGTTCATGGAGTTTTCGTCGTGAGCGGCGATTTGACCAAGATGAGTGCCCTTATGATACTTACCAAATGCTATAACCAAGACCGAGGTACACCCAACGAGCACGTAACGGTTGTTCTGCCACACTGCACATGCTCTCCACCATACGATCGCGTCTGTGACCAGTGCCTACAGAACGTTCAGTATTGTGGCTCTGAGGCTGAATCGGCTGTAGTGCTTACGTTGATTGTGAGCGTCACTGTGAATATCCACGACTGTGCCTTCTGCGCATCTTCATCCCAGCCGGATGCGGAGAATGGATTGACAGGGGAATACAGAGAGACGGTGTCCGAGGAGTATACGTTTGTGAAGTAGACGGCCGATATGGCGAAGTATATGCAGGTGGAGACGTAGAGAATCGCTACAGAGAACAGCTGGATACATATTGACCTGCGGAGAAGGCCCCTTCTCCTAGAGAGATTGTCAGTCGTCAGTCAAAGTGTCAAAGGTGTTGCGGAAAGTGCTCACATTGAGAAGAAAGTTGCGGCGAGGGTGAGAATCGTCAGAACACCTGGGGGGGCCGTAAGACTATAATCCCGCTACCCGGCGAAGTGTGTAATTCTGTACCTAGGAGGAAAGACGACATGATGACTTTGCTTATCTGTGCCACCGTCCCTGGATCTTTCACGATGTAGTCGAACACGCCTCTGCCCCGGAGCGACATTGGTCTTAGAATATTGAACCGTGTAGGAGACAGCAAGCTGGAGGGTGAGTCTCCGAGGACGGTGGGAGCGACTGAGACTTACAGCCACTGGGAGTGTTCCTCCTACTGCTAGCATGCATGGAAACGGTGTCATATTTTCCGACCGAATCGAACGACGCCTTATTCAGATACTGGGATTCCGGCCACAATTCATTGTCAGCAGGATTTTGGCATTCAAACCCGGATTCTGTCGCGAATCTGGGTATCAGATGTGGCTACACGCAGCGTGAGCATGTGGAAGTTCTAAGTGTTGTGTCAAAGAATTTCATACATCTATGCGTTACTTCACTCGGATATCGACCGCGAACAGAAATCTTACGGCACAAGTGGATTCCTCTGTCTTCTTCTCCACCTTCCGTGTCCACATCACCCCGGGCGTCCTTCACGCGCCCAGCCACTTCTCCATGAACGCGACCATCGCAATCTCCTCGGACTTTGCCATCGGCGCATCCGATATGCTGAACGCGATGGTCGGGACTGTTCAGAACGCGCGCGGAGTGCACGTGGGCGGCTGCGGGATACGAGCTGGTGTGGGGGCGCGACATCTTGAGGCCGAGGAAGATCTGATGGGCACGAGGTGCATGGCCTGGAGGACCGCATCAGAGAGGTTCGTATGGACTTCGCTTTAGAGATAGGCGGGGTGCTCACCATGGGAGGAACGGCGACGGTGGCGGAAAGAAGACGATGCCAGACATGCACGTCGTACAGCACCGTAGTATGATCCGTAGCCGTAGACTGCAACGTTCAATTACTGTTGGTTGCAATACATGACTCAGACCTTGAGAATCCGCACCTATGATAGAGAAACACGCGGCCCAGACTCCAGCAGACCCAATTCGACAGCGATCTGGCTGGCCTACGATCTCTTCGCCAAAGAACGCGCCAGGTCTCCGCGTTTGCGCCTTCACACCTCTCTGTCAGCGAAAAGAAGAAGCCCAGCGGGCAAAGAATGGTTGCGCACCACGCTATCAAGCCGGTCAAGCTCGTCGCAGCTAAGCTCGACCAAAGCCCCACGATTCGGAGCCGGGACACGCCTCCACCGCCGAAGATCTGAACGCTACTTTTGCCGTCGAGGGCCAGCACCTGAGACGAATGGCAAAGATGCGTGGATTGTTTGGAGAGCTCGATGATCGGGGTAAAGGGAGAAATTGTATGAGGGCAGGACGAGTGACCGCGTCTGAGTACATGGAGGAAAATATCAATGAGTCTCTCGTGATCTGAAAGAAACCTAAGGACGCACGGAAAGCTCCAAACCTATCATCCTATATGCCCCCTACACGTCCCTCGCCCGAGCAGTATCGAACCTCTTCACCCCCCGCTTCCTACTCTCCGTCGTCTAGATGAGATTGCTTCGTGAATCGTAGCGTAATGATGACCTGTGCCGTTGGACAGGGGTGGACAGGGGAGTCGCGTGCTAGCCATAGGGGGATGAAAATTGGGCGGCGGCGCAGTGCGCGTAGATATCGAGTCGGCCGATGTGAGTCGACCTTGGCTGATGGAAGAGGGAGACGAGTTCTTGCTAGGAGTGTAGTATACCTCAGTAGGCCGACAAGGAGGCCGCACAAGCGGAGGGAGAAACGATAGGAGAGGATGAGAGTAGAGCGTCGTTGAGGTTGGCGCTAGCGCGTCGCGCCAGAGTCTGGCCTCGGCTAGATCATCGACGTAATGATGTCGGCAAATGCCAGACTGTCCTCCGAGTCCCTCCAGCTCCTGCTCTAGTGCGCGGCTTCGCCCACATCTCCAACGTGCTCGAATTTTCTGTCGGAAGACCATGAGTTGTGTATATATCAATGCATGTAGCAAGCTCATACAATACCTACGACTGACATCCAACCCTTGACCCACGTGTAGTACGATGCAAACGAAATAGTTATGCCCCCCCAGGGCTGTAGTAGAACTCGATGCGATGTATTCATCATCATTTGGTGAGTGTAATTTGGTTCATGAGAGCCACGTTACCGTTTTCATTTGCTCTCATCCGAAGGTGTACATGTATACGTAGATCAGATGAAGAAACCAAGTACACGGCGCCCATAGTACCATGCCGTGTCGGCGGAAGCAGACCGCGTACTTAATTATACGTGAACTCGTGCAGCATCGTGCTACATGGGCCTATTTAGGGCCACCAGGACGCATTACGATCCACTCGTCTCTATCGCCCCGGGCTCCGTCAAAATCACTGGCATAGCGGTCGAGCGTTGACCGCTAGCTCTCGCGCTCTCACCCGCGAGGCGCAGGGAGCCGCTCCGCACCCTGCCAACCTGCCAAGCGTCAAGTTGCGACTGATTGATGTTAACAAGCACGATGACGAGCATCGGGTACGCCGCCTGCCAAGTGTGCTTAGTGAGCGTAAGGAGTGTGGAATTATTTGCGCAAACGCACCACCAGGTAGACCGCGCCTCCCCCAGAGACCACGTCGTAGACGTAGAGAATGGCCCCCGGCTCGGATCCTGTCTTACCGAGAGAAAATATGTAAGCGTAGCATATAGCGGCTATGAGCTGGTTGTATTTTGCGTTAGACTCGATGACAGAGAGTTGAGAGAGTAGCGGACCCAGAGGATTGAATATACGGTTCCCGATTCGATGAGCAAAGACAAGACGACTAGTGCCCTGGATGTGGGTGTTCGATCGGTCAAGCATTCCTTGAGTACCTTGCGATGTTCCCTGCGTTTACGCTCAAGTTTCGGCGTGGCTTCGTCGGGGGGGGAAGAGGGAGGACTTACCATGCTTTATATCCTACGAGAGACGTAGATACTACATTGTTTATGAAGAGTAAAAAGAACCACAACGTGCCGTATATGTCGTCGCCACCTTGGTTAGGTGCGAACTTTCCATTGGTTCTATAGTTGGAGATGGAACTTAGGACTATGGCAGAGTTGGAACTGTGAGGAGCGCCCAGACCGAGACTAGAACACTCGCGGTGCTGACCTAGTGTTGTGACCAAAACTGAGGTGCATCCGACGAGCACGTAACGGTTGTTCTGCCACACTGCACATACTCTCCACCATACAACTGCATCTGTGACGGATATCTAGGAGATAGATTTCAGCACCATAACTGCGAAGTGAGACTCGCTACTAGCAGGGGGTCACTCACATTGACTGCGAGCGTCATCGAGAATATCCACGCCTGTGCCTTCTGTACGTCTTCACTCCATTCTGATGCTGAAATAGGGTGGAGAGGGGAATACAAAGAGATCGTGTCCAAGGCGTATGCGTTAGCGTAGTAGACGGCCGATACAGCGAAGCAAAGACAAGTGGAGATGTAGAGCGTCGCCATAGCAAACAACTGGATCCGCGTTGAAGTACGGCGGAGGCCTTTTCGCCTGAGAATACGTTAGTGAAAGTGTTAGATGCGTCGAGGGAAGACCTTACACTACAAAGAAAGCCGTGGCTAGAGCAAGGATTGTCAGAATACCTTAGTAGGGAAGCATCAGACTATAACGCCAGCCATGCATATGATCCTCGTGTAGACACACCTAGGAGGAAGGAAGACACAATGATCGTATCCATCTGTGTGACAACTCTTGTGTCTTTCACAATGTAATCAAATACGCCTCTGCCCTGGAGCACCATTGAATTCTGAGTGCGGTATCGTCTCGGAGGGGTGACCTGGAGGAAATCGAGGGGGGCGACCAGTGAGCTGAGCTTATGACGGGTACCGTACTCCCGCGAGCCTGTAGGGCATATAAATAATATCTGTAGACTGAATCTAATCATATCATTAGATGAACGTATGGGCCGACTTGTTTGGGAACAGGGCCACACAATGGGCACCTTCGTCAACGAGAAAAGCTAGTATTTGTCTGGGAAGAATCACGGCTTGCACAGCATAGTTTGGTGTCGCCGTACATGTACGTGAGAGAGCCAATACCCTTGCGTTAGAGAGTTTGTAAATAGCTTGTAGAGCACGTGACATCCAAGGAAGGAATGCTATTTCCTGTTTATGCCGGGGTGAGAGTTTCGGAGATGCAAACAATGTATGAGGAAGGGATGCTGAAACCCACGTCAGATTGTTTCTCATGCCTCTATACGGTACATCAGCAAGGTATCATCCATACACAGAAACCTCACAGAACACGGGCACCCTTCCCCTCCTCCTCCCTTAGTTCCTCATCCACATCACCACTGAGGCCCTTGACCCCGCTCAGCCGCTTCTCGGCCGCCGCGACAGTCGCGAGCTCCGACTCCGCCACCGACGCGACGGGCACGCCGAACGCGATCGTGGTGACCGTCCCGGACACGCGCGTGCCCGAGGACGTGAGCCCGTGGCGGCTGCCGCCGGACGCGAGGGATGCGGTGCGGGGGCCGAGCTGCGCCTTGTGGAGGGCGACGAGGATGATCGTGAGTACGGTGTGGACGGCCTGGAGAACGAGTCAGTGAGGTGCGTAGGGGCGCTGCGTAAAGGGGGAGGGTGCACCATGAGGGGGACGACGAGGCCGACGGTGTAGAGCGCGGCGGAGAGCCATGCGGAGCTGGAGGGCGCTTTGTAGCTTGATTCGTATCCGAGTATTGCGGCCTTGACTTGCTATCAGGAAACGTGTCTGGATTGATGGGAGTGGGGAGGCGTACCCAGAGTAAGCAGAATCCGACGCCTGACTCAAGCGCTAGACCCAGTTGGACAGCGATCCGGCGGCCCCGCGACCCTTTCGCCAAGGTGCGCGCTAGGCGGTCGCGCTCGTTCCTAAATCGCACTTATCGGTGAGCAAAACGGTGAAGCGCAGCTTGCAGAGAACGTGTGCGTACCATGCCTTCAGCACAGACAGGATCGTCGCTGCAAGGCTCGTGCACAGTCCGAGCCCCGCAAACGCGACGCGGAGCCGGAACGCGACCCCTTCCCCGACGATCTGCATGCTGCTCTCACCAGGGAGGGGGCGCGAGAGCGACGCGGACGCTGCGCCGAGCGCTGGGGAGCCAGTGAGCACACATCCAACGCAGGGACCTCGAGGATACAACGCACCGAAAACGGCGGTGACGAGGAACGCCCCCGCGTAGCGGACGCCCCGCCGCCCCGTCCAGGCCTCAGACGCCCGCCACCACACGACGGAGGTCCCGATTACGCCCTGCATCAAAGAGAGCCCCGTGAGTGTCGCGACGTCGACCCTGCGAGCGGGCCCGGACTCACGTTTACCAGGACCGCGGCGTTCGCGGCGGACCACCACTTCTTCGCGGCCGCGACGGACCTGGCCGCGTCGGGTGCGCCGGCGCGGGCGGCGGACCCGATCTGGGACGCAGCGGCGCCCATGAAGTCGGTGAGGGCGAGGGCGTAGAGGAGCGCATATACGAAGTATGCGGCGGTGGAGGTGTACAGGACGAGCACGACCAGCGCCTGTGCGAGCGTCGCGGGGCGTCTTAGGGAGTTAGAGCTGGGCGCGGGTACGTCAGAGGCACGGTGATTGGCTGGGGCAGGGCAGAGAGTGCGTACTGCAGTGCGTAGAGGGCGGCGGCGGCGAGGATGGTGAGCACGCCTGTGGGTGGTGTCGCTGGTTAGCAGCGTGTAGGCCCGTAAGGACGGAAGAGCTTACCAAAGAGGAAGGTGTTGAGCAGGATGCTGACGGGGGTGCTCAGCAGGAAGGTCGAGAACGCCTGAAACGCGCTCAGTGCGTCCATGTTGAGGATCTGCGTCGACGGGGACATCGCACGGCACGGCTTCGGGGTTGTGCTCAGCGGCCTTGGTGGGTGCGGAGCGCGGAAGGGGAATGCGTGTGGGACGTACGAGGGGGGCCCTACAAGTACTGGCGGTGCGGGAAAAGACGTCGGCTATGCGGAGATGCTGGGAGGGCGAATTTGAAGGGGAAGAGCGTCGGCGGGGCGAGCGCACCGCAACGGCTGCGCGGATCGAACCTACGCCACGGGCCTCAACAGCATCCAGCTGCTTCGTGTGGGCAAGGGCGACCGGCGGTGCGGGGAAGGCGTCTTGCGCGCGGAGCGACGAGGGGCGTCTGGCGTGGGTGTTCGCGTCCCATGGTGGCAGGCTGGGGACTCCGTGGGACCTGCGAGGAGGGTTCGATCTCTGTCTGTGATGGCGGGACCCGCTCGAGGGTTCGTGCCGGATGGGTGCGCGTGATAGGTCGAGCTGATCAGCCCAGTCCAGGGGCCAGTGCGGACGAGAAGAAGCTGCGACGAGGGAGTCACGCATCAGGAGAAGCGTGACGTAGCGAATAACGCGTGACGAGGGCTGTCACTCACGAGCTTCTCTTTGATGCTCGGCTTAACCCGGCACGTCCACGTCGCACAAGGGAGCAACCCTGCGTGATATACAGTGAAAGCTTATATTACATGTTCGAGATTAGCTGCTACTATAGGTCCTAGTAGGCCATTCACACTACACAGGTTGCGCCGCGACCACCGCCGGATGCCCCGCGCTACCCATGACCCCAAGCATCAGCTCGTCCTTCCGAGCGACCTGAGCCTTGTGCAGCGCAGTGAGCACGATGATGACCATCGGGTAGACGGCCTGCAAGGTTCACTGTCAGCCCTTCATGTAACTGAGCCGCACGTTGGAGCAACTCACCACGAACGCGATCAAGCACCCGTTTGTCAGGTAGAAATACATGTCGTACCACCCCCGCGCCGCCGTCTCCAGGTTCTTGTGCCCGAACGTCGACGTGAACGCGTAGACGACGACGAGCGTCCAGATCGCGCAGTACACCGCGCCCGAGTTGGCTAGTGTGACGAGCACGTCGATGGCGGGCGAGCGCACGCGCTTGTGCCCGAAGCACTGCTTGTAGATGCGTCGCTGGTGCCTGCGTTTGCGAGCCGAAGGGTAGTGAGGCAGGAGCCGAAATGAGCGCGAACGCGGAGCGCACCATGCACGAAGCGCGATCATGGCTGTCGCCGCTGCGTTGGTGACGAGCGAGAGGAGGGCGGAGAGCGAGCCGAACACGCCAGAGAAGAAGGCGGAGACGACGTCCAGGCTCGTCGGCTGCGCTTCAAGCGACCCGTCGGTCGACGTGAATACGATCGAAATGAGCGTCAGGCCTTAGTGTCAGGGTCAGCGCTGGGAACCTGGGCATCGGCGGCGTGGCGTACTCGCGGTGGCGAGAAGGAGGCATATCCCGCATATACAGCGCACGTGCTTGTTCCCTTGCCAGGCGGCGAGCGCACGCCACCAAACGACGATGTCGCCCACGAAAATCTGTCGTAGACATGAGTGAGTGAGGATCAGGGGAGAAACCTGTGGGAGAGGGGTACTCACGTTAACGGTGAGCGCTGTCGGCGTCGCGCGCTCTTGAACTCGGCGGAGCGTAAGGAACGTGTCCGTCGAAAACGTCGAGTCGTGGATCTTCGAGGCCGCTGAAATGGCGAAGTGGTCGAAGGAGAGCATACACGCGACATTTATTGCCCAGTAGAACGCCGTAGACGCGTAGAGGGTTGTAGTCGCCACGAATAGAATCTTCCTCGAGTGTGCCTGGAGGCCGTTTCGACTGTATGCGGAGGTTAGCATGAGCGTGCTCAGGCAAGTAAAGGGCATATGGAGCTCACCAGAGGAGATACACGGAGAATGAAGCGAGTGTCGAGACGACGCCTAAACGCGTGCGAGAAGTGAGGACGCGGGCGCATAGCCAGAGCTGGAACGACGTACCGAATAAGAAAGTGACAATCACGTTGGTAAGGAGTGTTCGTGTGTTAACGATCCCGTCCGAAGTGCGGAGGAAAGACAGCGCATCCTCGTTCACGGGTTGTGCTAAGCTCATGGTGGGTGCTAGTCGTCTTTGGGGCCTTGTAGGGAGGGTCGCGACGACGAGAGCCTCTTGAGGGGGCTACTTGACCCGAGCCCTTGGCCTTCGGAAGACCAAGGGTTCTGTGTGGTCTGCCGATTGCGTTTGCTACCAACGCTACGGCTTGGACGTGCGCGGAGGACATGGAAGTGCCACCCGACGTACCCGTTCCTCTAGCCGATGACATAGACCAAGGGGGGCGAAACGACATCCGGACCCGGGGGCATACCTAGGGCACTTGATCAGAAACTGTCCGCCACACCGCCGCACTAGCCGCGTTACGAGAAGAAGGGTCCGGAGGGGTACTGCTAGTGCCCGGGGCTCGCGCAGCGACTCGCACGCGCCCGTGGGTCCTCGAGAGGCTTGGGAACATATCGCCAGCTGCGGCGCACCCACGACTGATCTTCTGATGAAGCTTCGTGGCGTCCCCCCCGCCCACTTATCCAACTTCTACGAGACCGCTGAGTGCTCGGCGAAGGAGCGAAGGGCGGCGAAAGAGCCACAACCCTCGGAGGCTCGGAGACGACCTGCTCAGCCGCAGGCGGCACACCCAAGTTCTAACCTCGGGTCGGCCGTCAAGAGCGCCACACCCCTTCTATGTCAACCCAGACCCTCCCAGCCCACACGCATGGACAAAACCGCATGAGACGTAAAGAGCAATGTGCTCACCATTCATTCGTCGTGGCGGCCCGCCCTCGGCTCCTTGATTCTGTATCATAGAACAGAAACTTGGATAAGTTCGGTGTGACTGTGCTTGATAGGTTACATATTCCAGGGCGACGGGGTCGGAGACAAGAAGAGGCAAGGTCAATGGAAGTGCAGAAGTGCAGAGTCTACGCGGACGGTTCGCGGAGAAGGCTCGGGGGCACCGCAAAGCGCCCGAGGGGCCTGGAGGAGGTGACATAAACGCGTTATGTCACGCGTTTTGGGCGCCTTTCCGCGCATGTCCGTAATGATTGTCAGGACTCAGGAAATCATTGACGCAGACAGGTCTTGTCAATCACACCCTCCTACACAGTGCATGCGCTCGCTAATTAGTGGGTGTATGAAGATATATTCTCGAGTACAGTTTTGAGGTTCAAACAAAACCACCCCCAGGCCTCCCCAACGGCCAGAAACAACCACACTACCGATACGGTTTCATCGCCGCGCATTTACCGTTGGTAGGCTGGGAGTGTCCGGGGATTCACATAAGGAGCTACGAGGCAATGCGCACTAATGTAGCAGTTCGGATGGACCTTGACGTAGAGTTCAGCCACTGACCTTTACGATGAATTTCCCAACCAATGACAGGGCGTCTCAATCCATCCCGACTCCCCGGCAGTCAAGCCAGACGACGACCACATCTCCGCAGGTCTTCTATGGAGATCAGAACGTTGAGAAGGATCTATGTGGTCTGGCCGGGGAGCCTCTAGGTACGCACAGCACACAGACCGCACGGCGTACCCCCGGGAGGGGAAACCTTGGACACCGTCACTGTCCGCGAGAGTACGTCAACATTAACCCGCCTCCCTCGCATTGTCGAAAACAACTTACGAAATCATCCTCGGATACCCATCACTTTCTTCATCACAACATAAACCATATCTCCTTTAGAAGGGGGAGGCCCATTCGTCGCCACTTAGAACCACGCATAGGCAACAGGAGCATATGGGAGAACACTGCGGATACGATTCTATTCGCATCCCCGACAGTCGCGACTTGCGAATGGGTTGCTGCCAATGAGTTACGCAATCAGTGTGGCGTAGTCGCTACAAAACGCGCTTGAGCACTGCGTGTCTGATGCGCACGAAGGGAGCGATGGGAGCGAGACGTACCATCTATTGTGGGAGATTGTGCCGCACGCCAACGCGCAGCGCGGGCAAGAGCTCCCGGAGAGACGTGATGTAGGTGAGATTGATGTTCTTCACACAGACCTATTCACAAGTTACGCCACCTAAGGGGAAATGCGGGCGTAAGGGCGCGGGTATTCGCTGCGCGAGGGTAGGAGGATGATAAGGAGTCGCGTACATACCACTGCAGCTCGCGACATGCATGAAAGACTCTTGCATTTCATTGTATAGCGCTGACGTGTAGGAGGTGCGGCCATTGGAAGTGTGGCGCAATGAGCTGCAGACGGTATGGCTTGCTCGTAGCTCTTAGCATGAATATCTGCACTAAGAGGGGGACTTGAAGGTGTGCATGACGATCACCGCGTATCGAGCAGGGTAATTTCTCGGATCACTTGGACGAGCTTGTCACAGATTCTCCGTAAGGCCATTCTAGGCTTGAGGGGAGGGACCATAGCAATGGCGGGGAGGGGAGGAGCAGGCGACGGGGCATGGTGACCGTGCTTGAGCGCCAATTGATGACAGAGCCATTTTATAAACTCCGCTTCAACACACGTGGCCTTCTCCCCTTGCTCCAAGAGCGGCGACGGGAATAAGATGAGCTCCGCCGCAAGGAGGCATCCCTTGAAGTGAAGTGAACTGGTGAGTCCAAAACGCACCCTTCTACGACTCGGAGCAGTCAGTGCCCTGAGGACTCATTTCACTTTCTTTGCCCATGTAAGTCTCGCACCCTCCCTGTGGGCTTGCGGTCTTCTAATGCCCGCACAGCATCTACGGTCTACATCCCCGGGAAAAAACGACTCGCAGTTCCACTTGATGTGCGCTCATGATCAACACGAGCAGTTGTGTGTGTTGCAGACTTTACAAAGCACATTCCGCCAATCAATATCCTCCGGAACGGTGTACGAGCACGGCCTGCGACTCCGCTCGTGGGCCTCCCGGCACGGCAACCCCGAGCGCTCGCCCCACGCCGTCCCCGAGGAACTCATAAAATAGCCTCTGATGTCTATGAGACCAACCCCAACTCACCCTTCATCTGGTGAACACGATGCTGCTATTAACTGGCCCTACGTTGCTCGGCGCAGTAGCTTGTGCATATGTACGTCGTTCATTGTGACTTCTTCCGGTGAACGCGCTGATGAGGCTCTGCCTTGCAGGTCGCCCACAATGCGTTTCGGCGATACGAAACAACCTCTGTGCTCATTCACGTCTCTCTGTTGACTATTCCTCCCATGTGTACCATTCTCTACACGGCTCCTCAGTCGTTTACGGCTTCGCTGGCAGTGTTCCCGACCTACCTCGTGTCTCTTGCAGCGTTCACTATACTCTACCGACTCTCCCCCTTGCACCCTCTGGCCCGTTACCCCGGTCCTCTGTCATGCAAAGCCACCAAGCTCCGCTATGCCATTCTCTCTCTATCTGGCCGCCAGCACGAGTTTATCCACGAGCTACACGAACGGTACGGCGACGTCGTGCGGATAGGTACGCTAGCCTTCGGCATTGCACCAGCATGCGGAGGGCCAACGCTAACACGCGGGCTAAAAGGTCCGAACGAACTCTCCATTCGAGACGCCTCCGCAATCACAACCTTACTTGGCGCGTCTGGCGTCCCGAAGGGCCCACGTAAGTGCTTCACCAAGCGGACCTCCGTTGGTCGGAACGCTAATGTGCTAACACCGACTCGTAGATCTGTGGGCTCGAATGCTCGACCACAAAGCGCTCATGATGATCGCGCTGCAGGATACCGCCCTGCATTTGCAGCGCCGGCGCCCATGGGCACGCGCGTTCACCTCCACTGCAGTTAGAGGATACGAAGAGTTAGTTTCGAAGCGCGTCAAGCAGCTCATCGGAGAACTTGAGAAACAGAAGGGTCGGGTGGATCTCAATGAATGGTTCAAGTGCTTTGCGTACGCACTTCGTTTTACTCCACGATTCTTACCGCCAACGCGCCACATCATTGTTGCAGGTTTGACGTCATGTCAGACATGGTGTGAGTGCACCGCCTCCACGCGTTCGTCACTCTGAGACTCACATTACGACAGATTTGGTGGAGACTCCGACCTTCTCGGGGGTACCAACAAGAGCACATGGTGGAAGACCCAGGAGGCTGCAAACGCGTATGTCGTCCCTCGTGACTCTAGAATACCCTTCGAGTAGCATAACTGAGACTGCGTCACCGCTTCTAGCCCCGGAACATTCTTCAGCCACCTCCCATGGCTCGGTGCCTACCTCCGCCCTCTGCCTCCCTTCAGCGGGCCGATTAATGCCCACCTTACAAACTGCCGCCAGCGAACCCTCAAACGGTTGCAACACGACTCCGAGACACGCGATCTGTTCTACTATCTTGTACGCCTTGCCTCCATCTCCTTGTAAAACATCCGCTTACTGCGCATGCTGTCTCTCGTGCTATAGAACAATGACGATATAGATGCACCCGCGCCGCCCCTCGAACAGCTCGCAGACGACGGGATTCTCGCCATGGGCGCGGGCTCGGACACAACGGCAAGCGCGCTCACGAGCCTGTTCTTCTGCCTGCTCGCGTATCCGGACGTGTGCGTACGGCTCCAGGGGGAGATTGACAAGTTCTACCCCCGGGGAGCGGACGTCCTCAACCCCGAGCACTATCGTGAGATGCCGTACTTGAACGCAGTGATGTGAGTTTTTGCGCTTCGTTTACCTCGTGGCAATCGCTGATTTAAACGCATATACCTTGTTCAGAAACGAAACTCTGCGTTTGTTCCCTCCAGTCCCTGGTGGAACACAGCGCCAGGTACCCCGCGATGGGCCGGCGGTAGTCGTGAACTCTATGTATGCACCTGCTTCGCTTATATATTGTCTAGCCTGGTAAGCTGACGCGTTACGTTTCGCAGCCATCTGCCCCCAGGGACATCCTTCTGGATGCACGTACACTCCATCCACCGCGACCCGCGCAACTTCTACCCCCACACGGATACCTTCTGGCCCGACCGTTGGCTCCTCTCTTCCACCTCTACCTCATCCGAGGTGTCCGCGCCCCCGGAAGGCTTCACACACGCCGAGCATGCCTTTGTCCCATTCTCGCACGGCCCCATGAACTGCGTCGGACGCGCGTTTGCGTTGCAGGAAATGCGCGCAGTCGTGTGCGCGCTGGTGCGCCGCTTCGACTTTGGGAGGTGGGAGCTGCGGTTCGAGGACGGAGAGACGGCACGCGGGGAGGGCGAGCGGGCCGTGAGGGCGTACGAGCGTGGGTATAAGGACTATTTCGTCACGGAGCGGCCGGCGGTGGAGGTTGAATTGAGGGCGCGCGAGAATGATGGGAATATGTAAAGCGTTGGCAGGGTGTACAATCCTTATTTTGTGCGTGCCAGTGGCCATCTTGTCGTTGCTCATCGAATCAGGAACCGGATATTCTCTTCTCTGGGTACGCTGTTATCTCCTCTCTGTGGTCATAAGGATTGTTTTGTCACGGTGAGGCTAGCTGCGTGGGTTGATTTGGACGCGGGGCACAAGAAAAGGGGCTGAGGTACTCTAAACGCATGAGTCGGTGGAGTCGCGTTTGTCGCAAGGGATAATCAGCTGCATTCGGGTTTACGAGCCGTACATGATGAGGAACTATCATACACGCTGTATAAATGCGTCTGCGAGCGCGGACGCGGGCGAGTTATATAGCGCAAACTCACAAATGTTCAATGCAAATGTATCAGAATGCTGCTACGTATGCCACTGGTATAGAACCGTGAACCCCCGGAGTCCCACAGCGTTATTGCCACATTCCGTACCCCTCAATGAGTATCCTGGCACTCGTGATCCTTGGGAGGTGGCGTAGGCGCAGGGTTCAACTCGGGTTTCGAGATGTCAAAGGCCGACGCGTCCCCGGAGACTAAGAAGACGCTAGTCATGGCACGTGTAGGAAGGTTCTCGTTGGTTTCGGGAAGAATATTACGACTGAGTGCGATTGAAGTAATTTGGTAGTTAAGGGCCATTTCCTCAATGCGGGATTTTTTTTCAGAAACTAGAAGTATGATTGCCGTAGGGTACATAGCCTGACAATATGCTCAACCAGTCAGCAATATTCATGTCACTGAGCACAACCTAACAGCCGACGTACGATAATGGGAACCAAGCATGCTTGGTATATGACTGAAAATATCGTCATATAGATTGGATGAAAGTCGTAGTTGCCTTCATTGCTCTGCACTTGCAAGAACGCGATGACAAGAATCTATGGTTTAAGGAACGCAGTGAGTAATTCGTACACAAACACGATCTCATAAGGTGATTACCCAGATGACACAGTACACGAGGCCGGATTCAGCAATTATCGTCAATATTGCTCCAGCTGAGAATCGCGCTGTACCCATGCTCTTGAGATGACATCGAACGTCTCTCCTATATCTCCTGTGTTGCAATATCAGGGGAATTACCCAGGACGGTTTGCTGGTAGGACGCACCATGTCTTGTATGTGACCAATGCTGTTGCGACACCATTTGTCACGAGCGACAGAGCAGAAGCGGCTCTTCCGGACGGCGAGCCCTCAAATAGCTGCCCAATAGCATTCAACTGATCCCAGTGTTCATCTGCGCTACGAAGAATCCCAAACATCGCTCCTCCATAGGGGAACTCGCCGCCTTGTTTTAAATGGCCGGTAGCAAGTTCTATGATGTTGGTCAGGCTAGCAGCTGTTTCAACAATTATTATAGTAAGCCGTTATTGTAGCATTTCAAGTTGTTGAAGCTTACCCAGAGTTCCGAGGATGAGCAGCACCCCAACAAGCTTGATCGTTCTATTATTAGGGTACAGAGCTATTGTGCGCCACCACACGATTGCATCGCCGACCGTGATCTGAGTTTCTTGACATGGGTATGTAAAACACCAACAGGGGTGACAATGGGTACACACGATCATTACTAGGGCCATTGTGTTGAGGTAATAGGACGGGGCCTTCTGCACGTATGAACCCTGCATGCAGTCATATGGCGCGTTCATGCCGCCCTTCATACACGACAGATAACTTTGGACTTGATCAAGGCTGGCAGAAGCTCCTGCTACAGCTCCAAATACGTTTCCAATGACTCCAGCCCAGAAAATACAGGTGCTTGCTAGCATTATTAGTAGAGCTGCAAGGAGACAGTAGTGGGCTGCGTGTTTGACTTTGGTACTTCTACTCTTCGTTAGTCTTCTGTGCAGTTGATCCGGCCCCAAAATTTAGATGACATACGCAATGGCCCTGAAGGATAAGACACACAGAACGGAGAATATGCCTTTGAAGTTTAAGAGAACGAGTGAGTGCTGCATCAGTTCAGGATAGTTACTATGACATACCTTCCATCACTGATGCCAACAAGACCGTAATGATAGCAGTGCGCAATGTCACCACGTAACCCTGAGCCTCAGTTATGTAGCTATGCGTCAGGGCCAGAGAGTTTTGGTATGCCTCCATCGAGCAAAGAGGCGAATTTGTCGAAGCATTGGAAAAGGACATCCTACAATTGATGAGTTTTGAAGTCTCAGAGGGACGCACAGACGGCAATGTCTTCTGGAGAGATATCCACAAAGTGGAAACTAGGGAAGTGTCAGCAGCAATTTACTTTTATGTTGACATGACATGTGGCCTCTTATATGTATCCTCATTGCGTAAAGGGCGCGTGTACGCAGCGTAGAAACCAATGATGCTCGGCCACCAGAAGCAACGTGCGATGTCCGGATTGATGAACTACGCTGCGATTTCATTGCATTTGGCCTTCTATCTGCCGCCCAGAGTACAGGATTTACTTAGGCGATACGAAGGTCCTGTGCGTATGAACTTGGTTAGAATTGGCGTTTTCAGCACGAGAGATGTGCGGAGTACTGTGTCGAAACACCAGAGAAACAGGAGGAGCTTACGGACCTGCTTACAAGGTACGTAGGCGCGGACGCCACCTGCGCTCACCAGTGAGGGCATGGGCGGAGACAAAGCGTCCATCGGCTAACTCAAGCAGCCCAGCATCCGGAACGTACCAATCCCAGGCTGTTCACCTGCCAGTGTCAGTGCCCTCCGCTGTCGTTCATCTCTTCATCCCACCCTAACTTCTAGATCTCGTCTGCCACCTCGACGTCACCTCACCGGACTCATAACCTGACACGCACCCCACTTATTCGAAGAGACGCAGCAGCCGTCCAAGGTACCCAGTTATTAAGCGCTCATAGCTCTTCCAGCGTCTTTCCTATTAGCGTGTTGAAGCCTCCTATCTCTAGGTCCTTTGGGCACCTTACTGGGCCTCTCGACTGCAGGCAGAGTCGTTCGCGGGACTGGATATGTTAACGAAGGGAAGTGGAGGGAAGTGTTCGAACTCGACCATTTGTGGCCTATTTGATATGACAGCGTAGTTGAGCGATGCGGTAGATGACATCGGGCTTCAAGCTTCAAGCTTCAAGCCTTGTGTAAGATGAGGGAGATGGGAGGACGAGTGACACTGGTCGCCGGGGACGGGCCGGTCGGCCATTATCGAGCGGGTGGCGCGAGCGGCAATAGCCGGATCTCCGCACGGATTTTTAATCTCCGTCAAAGTGGTGCCACAGACACGTCAGGACGCGTTGACGAGCCCGAAGTGGTCTTCGAGTCTTCGACTGGTGTATGTTTGAGGGTCTCCTCATAGGAGCCCCACTCACCGTGCACGCGTCAATGGACAGAAGTCGTCGTCTTGTGATATCCACTGTACGGTGCTCCGGATTGCTCAATACTGAGTGTCATGAGTAAAACTGTAAAAGTGGCGCTAGGGAAGTTGAAGTTGCTCAATGCTGCATTGAAAATTCAAAGGATGTCTACACGGGTTCGAAGACAGGACGACAGAGGCAGCAGAGATAATCCGACTCACCAGCTCTGACGAGCAATGCCATATCCGGGCCAGGCCACTTCGGCGCTATTCCTTCTCGCCGGTAAGAATTTCTACTGAGGAGACCTCAAACATCGTCAACCAAAGTATACGACCCCTTGGGAGCAAGTCGTACACTTCGGAAACACCCGGGTTTTATCTTCGCTCCAAGCTCCGGACGTCTGGACCGGAGACTATGGAGAGCTGGCGGTTCTTCGAGTCGTGCGTTTGAGGCTCTAGACTTCAAGTTTACGCGTCAATAGACAGAAGTCGTCATCTATTGTATGACGCCCGGAATCGCTTAGCACGGAGCTTTATGGGCAAAGGTGACGAAGTGGCTCGATGCTGTGTTGCAAGGATATCTACAAATGAAGTACAAGGGTCTGGAGATAGGATAGCAGAAGCATCGTTAGCTTAAAGCCGCGAGACGGGCCAACACGTAGGCGAGCACGCCCGCGGACCCGCCATCTTCGGCGAGCACCGTGCCCTCCTCCACTTCGCGTGCCAGCGTCTCCTCGCACTCCGTCGCGCCCGACATGTGCGCGACTTTGCACCACGTGGCGTGGATCTCAAGGTACCTGGGGTCGGGCAGGGGCAGGTGCGCCGCGTCCGGACGGGGGAAGCCGGGCAGGTCGAGGGTGTGCACTGCGAACTGCACGGTGTCGCTGAGGCCATGGTAGCGGCTTGTGGGCGGATGCAGGTGCGTGGTGTAGGTGTGTTCCTGCTTACGATAGTCTGTGATCAACACGCGGAAGACGGTAGGGGCGCACGGGGGACGGACCTTGTCGGGGACGGCCTCGAACCAGAAACAGAGGTCGTGGAACTCAACGTGCAGGTCATGTCGCAGTGTTAGGACGTTGCGGAGCGAGTGGGACGCGGCACCTTGGAGCTCCTCTCGTATATCGCCGTAACCGAAGTGTGTGAGCATCGTCCATTCGCACTTCTGTTTGCGCTGTACGGACGAACAAATGTAAGCGCGATCGCGACGAAGGATCAAATGGCAGCGCTTACCTCCGTTTCCAACTCGTCAAAGGGCGGAAAGCTTTCCGTCGAATCCGGGAGGATGTGACAGGAATGCATATTGCCACCTATGAAGACGTTCTTCTCAAAAGCGTCTACGTGCGCTTTGTACACAGCAGCGTCGACGTAACCGCTAGCCATACATCGGAAGCCATCTCTAATCAGAGCCTGCCAACATTCGGTGAGCGGCACGAATGGGGACATTTGGCAGAGCAAGTACGTTATGGTGTGCGTCAGAATGTGTCTTCGGGGTCTGAACTGGCTCCCCTTGTACCCAGGGTTGTGGGCTGTCGGATGGTGGGGAAGGTGCGTGGGCTTTGCGCCTCGCGACTGCGAAAGTGGGTTCGAGCGGACGGTGGAGGGTGAGGAAGAGGATGCTCACATAGGCGGGTAAAACGGTCGAAATAGCACTTGCCGAGCTGGGTGAGCTTGTCGAGTGCGAGGGGGCCATCGGCGTGGATGTTTTCCGCAGTGACCATGATGTCTGCATAAACAGATTCGCGCGCGGTTGGGGTGGGGGCATGGATGAGGAGAGCACCGAGGACGCGGATGAGCATGAGGTCGAGGTCGTCGCCGTCGTTGACCGCATCCGCTTCGGCCGGGAGGACAATGTCGACATATGCGTGTTTTTGTGCGGACGTGAGACAAGCGACGAGCTCGTCGTCGAAATGAGGCAACGGGGGCATGGCGGTTCGTAGTCGCCACGGAGGAGATGGAGGGCGATGAGAGGGCAGGTAGACACCCTCGCAGTGTCCATGTTGATCTTCTTGCACGACCCCATCCATCTCAATGTTTCAAAACACGTGTATTAAGTCGTACTATGAAGGCCTCCGTGGGTGTAAAATGGGCGAAGGGTATGCTATATGATTAGAAAGGAGAAAGCGTACGGGACGAGCTTGCTAATTTGCACGATCGACCACAGAAAACCAGAGGTACGGGGGCTCGACTCGAGTACAGTCGACTGCGTGGACGACAGAGAATCCAACTGATAACGGACAAGAGGATGCAGAAAGAAGATCGGGAAAACTATGGCAGAGGCATGGAGGGGGCAGGGACGGGAGGCGAAAGGGTTGGGGGAGACGGAAAATACTGAGGTTAGACACGTACCTACGGCCTATATCCATGACCTATGCAGCAGCTATGCTAGTGACCACTCCTTTCTCGGTGCTCCCTTTCCCTTTCCCCTACGAAGGTTTGTGCGTCCCATGTGTCGTCGAGATGAGATTGGATCCTGAGCCAGGGCCCGGAGCCGATGAGGTATCTTCGGAAGTCGAGCATGTACCGCCGCAGGTATACTGGGAAGGCGCAGAGGGGGAAGTGGCAGACGGGTAGACGGGGCTTCAGGCCCAGTGAAAACCCGCCCGATTCTAGGGGATTAAGACAGGTTGAAGTCGATTAAGACCGATTAAGGCAGTTGAGCTCACCGTAAGTCTTACTCAATCACCCTGAGTCGTTATCAATCACGAACATTCTTATTTAATCAGAATTCAAAAATTGCGGGAGATTGGGAGAAGTTCAGCTTGATTCGCGCCGATTCACGCCGTTGTAACACCTATTTGGGAGTCTAGTAGAATATATTTTATTGCTACCTTCACGTGACCATACAAACCGCGTGCGTCCTCGCTCCCGCACTGCGCGTCCTCGCGCCGCGCGTCCTCGCGCGTCCTCGCGCCCGCGCTACCCGTTCCTGCTGTCCGTTCCCGCGCCCGCGCTACCCGTCCTCGCGCCCGCGCTGCCCGTCCTCGCGCCCGCGCTGCCCGTCCTCGCGCCCGCGCGGCCTATCCTCGCGCGTCCTACTCCTCCCGCGCGATCTCCTCCGTCTCAGTCGCGCTCCCGCGTTGAGTAGAGGGGATGTCTTCGGCACCTTCCACGTCCGTATCAGCGACTGTATTCTCGGGAACCTGTTGGGCCTTGGCGAGGAGGCGCTGTGAGGCGCGCGGTTAGTTCAAAATAGTGAGTTAGAGTATGTACCACTTACTTTGCGCGCGGTTGGCGGCATTTTCTTGTACAGTTCGTTCCATTCCTGACTGGTACCCTTGCCGACCTTCTCATGATAGTACCAGTAGCGCGCGCATATAATCCTGTAAGTTCGGTGATTAGTAGACTCCATGAAGAAT
>FTLJ01000213.1:0-78137 GCA_900155495.1 Porogramme epimiltina
TCGCGTGAGAGGCGATAATGTTAGCCACTACACCATATCGGATTCCTAACTAATACCATTCAGCCACCTATGACATCGGAATGCATGCGGCTCTGTTTCGCCTCCTCACCCCTCCCGTCCTGGCCGCAAGGAGTGATACTCTCTCCCTTTCACCAGCACCTTCATAGGCAGGACACCTTTGGGTTGTCTCGGCACCTTCCCAATCAATATCATTTCTCTATCGTTTTCCTTTCTCTTCTCGAATTTCTCGCCCACAATCAATCCTGCATCGTCCTCGTCTGGCGTAAACCCGCGTGGAACCTACTGCCGTCTCACTTCGTTGCCCACATCCCTACAATGGGCAATCATGGTAAGGTCCTTCTCTATGATTCGCGAAGCCAGAGATCGTCAAATGGCCGTCCCGAGGACGTCCTCTTCCCCCAAGTTGGCCTTCGGGTGTGTAGATCACTGATGGTGATGCCTTCATGCAGAAACCTATGCAGGTCCCATCCTCGTCGCTGGAAACGCGACCCGGCTCTGACGTCTGAGCCCTTGTTCGCCCCTGTCAAGTTCCTATAAAGCCGGACCGAAGCTGCGACCACCCTTTTGCTCCGTCCTGGTTGACGTCGGCCTCTTGTACGTTTCTTCTTCCCTTCTGTTCCTCGGCTGGCCCTTCGTTCCCTGGTCTCTTTCTGCCCTTTCACGCTCGTTGTTTTCATCTGCCCCTTCTCTTCGCGCCTTCATCTTTCTTGCTTGTTTTTTTCTTGCTCGCGTGGCCTCTGAGATGTTCAACAGAACTTCCGAGTACTTTGCGCACGGCCCCCGCGCCTTCGTTCTTGCCCCCGTTCCAGTCCTCCGCCGCCTGCGCGGCGAGCAGCGCAAGCGGCTCGAAAAGTCCAGCAGGAAGGTCGGGAAGGTCCTCGGCGAGACCCCCATCGTCGACATCATCCCCGACACCCCGCGCCCCTCCGGCACGGCGCCCAAGAGCGCAGATTGGAAGGAGAAGCGTGGTCGGAGGATTGGGAGGTCGAAGAAGGCGCCGCCTGCGCCCGTCTTGCGCTACAAGATCCCGACTATTGTTGCCACCGTGGTGGATGTGGAGGACCTGGAGCGGGATGAGGAGGAGCTCAAGGACCTGCCGCCTCCGCCCGTCCCCCGCAAGGATGCCCCTGCTTCCCTTGACCTACCGACGCCCATTTGGCGGGCAAAGGGTGGTATGCTCCCTGCAAGCCAGCCCCAAAACAGGAGGTGCGCACAGTCGATGCTCTGGTAGCCAGGGCTGTGGAGGACTAATTGCTCGCCCCCAAATAGCCCTGGGTTTCTGAGCCCGCTGTCCCCGCTGTCCCCCATTTCCCCCATCGAGACCGCAGACATGCGGTCAGCGAGGTATCACGGCCTTCGTCGGCTTGCTCGCGCATCCCGTGCGTTCCGTGATACCATCGTGGAGGAGCTCCCGACTCTCGTCTACACCGGCCAGCCCGTCGACGCCGTCAACACTTATCTGGACCTCTACCGCATCTCCACAAGGCGGCATTCACGCCTCTCGCAGGCGTACACCGCATGCTCCGCCGTCACTCCTCACTCCCAGCTCGAAGCCGCGTACACCGCGTGCAGCGTGGTCTCCCGGCGCCGCCGGAGCTCCTCCCTGTCCATCCTTCAGCGGAAGAGCATGACCCCGACTGCACGGGCGAGCTTCATCGTGCCCCACTCCGCGACCCCCACCCGGCGGATGAGCTTCCTCCCCCCACCGTCCGCCCCGGTCGCCTCCACAGAGGCCCAGCCCTCCCGCTACACACTCCTCATCAACGTCCCCTCCCCACGCAGCCCCACGGCGCGCGTCGAGCCGCACTCGGTGTACTCGGCGACGTCGACACGCTCCGCGCGCATGTCGTACACGATCGTGCTGACCGTGCCCCGCACCAAGCGCGCGTCGCACCTCCCGGACACGCCCGCGGACGACGAGGCGCCGCTGCAGAAGCAGCAGCGCGCGGCGCGGGCGCGCACGGCGATCGCCGCGCTCGCGCTGTCGCACCCCCCACCCGTGTCGGCGTTGCCGAGTCCGCCGACCGGGGGCGCGCCCACGCCGAGCCCGCTCGCGGCCGTGCGCTCGCCGCGCCCGCGCCCGCATGCGCGCGCGCCGTACTGGGTGCACGCGCCGTACCGCCTGAGCGTGCACCCCGGGGCGGGGGTGTACGTGCGCCGCTCGCAGAGTTACGCGCGGAAGAGCGCGGGGCGGGCGCCGCCGGTCACGCCGCGGACGATGCGGCGGGAGCGGAGGCAGGGGTGGGGTGGGGAGTGGGGCGCGGGGAGGATGGGGACGGCGGTGGAGGGTTTGAAGGGGATCAAGACGCCGGCGCCGAGGGTGCCCGAGAAGGACGTGGAGGTGGTGGAGTTGGGAGAGGCGCATTGAGTCGCGCTGGGTGGGATATTTGCTGTGGGCTGCTGATCCGCCGGGTCCAATGATGCACGCAATGTATCGTCGCTTGTAAGAGCATTACAATTGATAGTATGGGCGTGGCATAGGCGCAGTCCCTATTTGACATGTTGATTGGAATGTGGGCAGAGGTCCCCCACTCGCATTATTGACCTCGGTGTGAGGGGGCGGCGTGTGTAGGAGCTGCACTTTGCAAGTTGTCGTGCTCGTTTCCGGCCTGCGTCGGGTATGTTCGCACCCGGTGGTTGGTGTCAATGCGGCTACCCTTACGGAGTACCGGTGCACAGTTGGTGCCAATGTGTCGATATCGGTGCTGGTCCTTGCTGCAGCGAGAACACACTAGACGGACCGGGGAGGTGGATAACCTGTGCACTCTAGAGCGAAAGTTAATTGAAAGTTACCCCGCCCTCGGTTGAGCTCTGCACACCTGATCGGTGGCGTCATGACTGCCATCGCATGTGGAGATGCATGGATGTTCGGTCGTGCCTTGCCCAGCCTATCGCATATGTCGTTTTTCGCCCTCATGTCATATCTCATCCCGCGTACGGAGGGACGCTTCCAAGTAGCTGTCCAACTCGTTGATACTTGGATAAGACGAAGCCGGGGTTATTGAATATCTGTACTAGTCGGCCCGATGGAGATTGCTTCTTGAAGCCTGCCAGTGACACGCCGCCCGGTCCCCCGTCACCGTTGCGGCGACCCTTGGCTCCCGACAGTCTTGGCACTGCGTCTCGCTCGCATCGTGGCAGCGCCCCTCGACCATGTCCAATCCACGCAGCATCCCCGCTCCTCCGGCAGCTGTCCTCTCCCTTTCCTCCGCCTCTTCCTCCCCTACTCTGGGCCCTTGTCGCTCTTTCCTCCCATGACTTCTCCCTCCCCCGACCTATCCGAAAAGACCGCCGCAAGCAGAGGCGTTACCGACGAAGAACGCGGGTGTGTATCTTGCCCTTCCCCGCCCCACAATATGGAATGGTATACTGACTGTCTTGGCTAGACACGGCAGCACTGACCCACACCGTTCCGCCACCGATCCCGGTCCCCACCCCGCTAAAGCGCACTCCGGCGATGGGTCCGTGAACATTGAAACGGCCTATAAGCAGACGACGGACGCGGCTCAGAGGTTTTGGAACCGGCTGCAGGGAAAAGGGAGGAGGCCTGTTGGGTGGGGGGAGAGCGCGAAAAACATCCTCTTGTCGTCATGTGAGTCCTCTTGGTCTGCCTCATGCGCTGTGTGCGGCGTGCTGAGAGTCGGCTTTTGCCCTGTAGGGCTGAACGTCCTCCTTCTCATAATACCCATTGCATGGGTGTCCCACTGGATGTTTTTGACCCACCGTTGGGGGCCCAACGCTGCGTTCATCTGTGAGTTTCCGTGCTTCCCCGCGTACCTATCGTGTCCTGAAAGATGTCAAGTGAACTTTTTCGCAATTATCCCTCTTGAGGGTCTCTTCGATTGGGGAGGCGAACAAATGGCCCTGTACCTTGGCAAGGACCTCGGGGACCTACTAATCATTACTTTGAACAAGTGAGTAGCGTTTCTCGCTTCTTCGCATGATGCTTGCTTACGCCCCGTGAAGCGCGGTTGAAGCGGTGTTAGCTATAGTTCTGCTCAAGAAATGCGAGTGAGTATCTTTCATTTAGTGAGGCCTATTTCTCGACCTAAGCACGTCTTCAGTCTCCGGCTGCTTCAAGCGACCATTGTGGGTGAGCATATGCCCGTCGTTCGTGCCGTTTCCCTGTTCCTGAATGCCTGCTCTCTATTAGGCGTCGTCATCCTCCACCTTCTTCTCATCCCAGGTACCGCGTTCCTTGTTGGCGGCAGCCAGATCCGCCACCAGGCTCTACACCCGCATCACACGGATCTCAATCACTCCCTGCTTATGATCGGGTATGTCCCCGCTTGCCTTTGCACTGCGTAGACAAGCGAATCGATTTGAGTTGCTGCCGACAGAGTGCTCGCTACGCTACTTCCGACCGCCTTCTTCGCCGCGCTCGATCGGGGCGCGGACTCGATCGCGCAGGCCGGCACCGAAGCAGTCTCGTCGATCGTCAACGACACGACGCGTGACCATATCCTGCGCATTAGCCGCGGGATTGCAGTCATCCTGCTTGTCATGTGCGTCTCGTTCTCCGTCCCCTACTTCCTCACAAATATAACCTTGTGCTGACGTTCATGTTGGGGCAGCTACATTGCGTCGCGGATATACTTGCATAACCCGCCTGGGGAAGGAAATGCGCTCACGGTCGTGCACGACGCACCTGATGTGCTCAAGCACGAGGAGAAGCATCTGACCGAGGAGGAACCGCTCACGAACCCGTGGCTGATGATGATCGTGCTTGTTGTCACGATTGGAATCATGGCGGCCACTGCTGAGTTTGTGAGTGCCGCTTGAGGGAGCATGTTAGCTCTGCAGACTCACATCTGGGATAGTTGGTTGAAAGTATCGAGGGTGTCAGAGAAGACAGCGGCATACAGGAAGAGTGAGTGTTACTGACATCAACGACTACGTATCCTGCTAATCGCCCCTGCATCTCAGGTGGTTCGGCCTCATCCTACTCCCGATCGTATCGTTCTCCGCGGATGGCGCGGTCGCGGTCGTGTTCTTCATGCAGTCTATCTACGACCACCTGACGAACAAGGAGATCCTCGTGCCGTCGATGCTCGCGCGCGGGCGCGCGATCGACCTCAGTATCCAGTTCACGCTTTGGTGGATGCCGTTCATCGTCTTGCTGGGCTGGTGGATCGGCAAGCCGATGCACCTCCTTTTCGGTGTGCCTCTTTCTCTCTTGCGTGGTGGGAGCAGGTACTGATTCCGGCACAGATTACTTTGAGGTGGCGCTCTTGCTCGGGTCATGCTTCCTCGTAAACTACATCACCGCAGACGCGAAGACGAACTGGGTAGAGGGCCTCATTATGGTCTCTTTCTACGTCATGATCGTGACTGCCTTCCTCTTCTTCCCGTGTGCGCCGTGGGCTGATACCGGTGCTTACTTGCAGGCGCTCACGGCGTGGTTCTATCCTGGCCAGCCGGAGGTCGAGTTCATGCTTGGGTGTGCGGAGACGGTCGCGGAGGCTGTTGCTGCGGGAGGGGCGGAGGAGGTCGCCGAGTCTACGGCAACGGCGGCTGCGGAGGGTGCTACGGAGCTGGTGGCGAGGGCCCTCGCGCGAATGTTGTGAGGGATCTTCCGAGTTTGCCGGGAAGGGATGTTAGGATAAGTTGCGGAAGATATGCGGGGAATTTTGTACACTTACTTTGACTGCTGTCGCGCTGAGAGGCTATTGGAGAGCAGCTGCTTATTGCTCACTTACTCATCTACTAATGCTGTCGCACTTTCTCAAATGCTTGGTGTCTACGTCATTTATAATGTAGCGTTCCGTGAGTAGATCTTGGGATAGAAGACCGCATTCTCTAACGCTCGGGCCCGAAAACAGTGACGCCGCTCTGGCACGTTGGCAAGCGAAGATGTTTTGTGCGTCTTGTCGGGAGCTTTTGATCGGTCATTCCTGTAGGGTATGTGATCGAGGGCCCGATAGAGTTTATGTGTCGAGTATATATACGGGCCAACGCTCTCCGATCGAGCTTTGATTCCTCAAGATTCCTCCCTCCATCCACTAGATTCCTCTACCTACGGGATTCCCTCACCCACTGAACTTCCCCTTATGCTGATTCACTCCTCCAGTACATACATGCGGTGACGTCGGGTCGGCCGACCAAGCGCCGCGGACGCGATCACCTGACAGACGCGTTATTTGCAACTGTTGCGAGCAACCGAGGTTGGCCTCGAGGCCGCTTCCCAGGGCCGCCCACACAACCAAATCCCTCGTGTTGATCCATGTTCGGCTTTAGAGACCCAGAGCGTCTCACACCCTCTACTTCTCTCGCTCCTCGTCGACGCGTCCGAATCTCTCAGTCCAAGGATTCCTCCTTCGGTCTTAGGTTTCTCGTCTTTGGGGTGCGGTGGAGGTGATTAGTTGGCAGAGCAACCTTGCAAAGGTAGCAAGGTGAGTATAGTTCTTCTCTCTTCTGTTGGCGATGCTCATGGCACGGTGCAGCGGTAAGTAGCCAACCGAAGAAACAGCAAGAACACAATCAGCAAGTAACGCACCTACGACTCTACGACCTCTCGGTTCGCGGAACGTCAAGGCATTTTCCCTCACGTACATATCACGACTGCATTTCCCCTTTCCTCAAGTCTTTCCTCACTCTCAATATCATTAACGATCTAACGCGGACAACGCGATCAAGTACGACTCTGTTGTATTCACGACATTCCACGCATTCCACTTTCACGAACATCAGCAACGACGAAGAACGAGCATAGAAGATGCGTAACACATTACCTCTCCTGTCTCGCCCCCAGGCCCCCAACTCATCCCTCCGTGCTCCTTCCCCCCTCCCCTCCAACACCCCTTCGCACCCCGTCCCCACCATCCGTCTCATCTCGGCGACCCCGTCGGCGGCCGGTTCCGCTGGCGACGCAAGCACTTCGTTCGCCAGCTCCTCTTACGCCTCCATCGCCCCCTTCGCATCCTCGCCCCTCGCGCCCAAGCAAGAAACAGCTGAGGTCCCTCGCAAGCGTCTCGTCCCGAAGAAGTCCAAGCTTGGGCTGCTCGGCGCGGGAAAGACGAAGGAGAAGGCCAACAAGGACTTCTCTGACGTCGTGCGCCGTGTCGGCGGGGCACCCTCGACTGGCCGCAGCGGGTTCGAAATCTACGTCGACCAGGGCGACGACCCCGAGATGGGGGAGATCGTGGTGGTGAAGAAGAAGAAGTCCCGGCTTGGCCTCAACGGGATGAGCTGGGGCGCGCTCGGGGAGGTGACGAACATCCCCGCTGCGCCGAAGGAGGCGGGTGCGAAGGACCACAAGGAGAAGGCGGCCCCTGCCGATGGGCTGCTCAAGGTCAAGGGCGACGAGAACCAGAAGTGGTGGAGCATCGGGCGTGGGCGTAAGGACTCGAAGAGCAAGGAGAAAGACAAGGAACAGAAACCTCCTGCCCGCTCGAAGAGTACGTGTCTTCTTGGCTTTGGCAATGTCACTCGCTGACTTGTTTATGCAGCTCCTGAGCCCGCGAAGCCTTTCGAAGGCCGCGCCCGTTTCAACTCGCTCGACTCTGGTATCCTCCTCAACAGCCCCGCGTCACGACCTGAAAAGAAGAAGACCGCCTCTTCCTCTGTAACGTCGCTCCTCGAGATCCCCGTCATCCAGACTCCCATCGACGGGGCGTTCCCCGAGGACCTCCCCACCTCCAACCTCTTGACTGCCGACGCGCCGCCCACCGGCTCCATCGCTGTGCGCGCGATCCGCTCGATGCGGTCGCTCGCGCGCATGGCCAGCTGGGCGCAACTCTCGAACGACAAGGAAGGCAACCCGGGCCCCGCGCCCGCCGAGGCCGTCAAGAGCAAGTCAAAGGAGAAGAAGGAGACGAAAGAGAAGAAGAAAGACGAGAAGAGGACGAAGGACGAAGGAGAGCCGAAGAAAAAGAAGAAAAAGGACAAGGAGAAGACGAAGGAGAAGGAAAGTAGGGAGAAGGAGAGGACGATTCGCTACTCTGGGAGTAGCTTCGAGGCGGGCGCGCTCGGCGCACAGGCGAGCCCCGCCCCGCCGCGTACCTCACAGGACGGTGCCCGCACGCTCACAACTCGCAGGAAGCAAAGCGTGCTCGGTCTCGGCCTCCCGTCTACCATGCGGCTTTCGACTGTGCGCGACGTGTCCGGCTCTTCTGCCGGTTCTGCTACTGGCGTCCCCCAAGCCCCACAGCGTCTCTCCGTCGACTCGGCGCATCTCATCCTGAACGCGCAGGGCCGCCCATCGTCCATCCTGTCGAGTGGGTCGTCGCTTCGCCCGCCGTCTACCGTTTCCGGCATCTCTGTAGAGTCCGGCCGATCGGGACGCTCTTCAACGAGCTCCGCGGCTTCTGTACGCTGGGACGAGGCCGGAATTCGCAGCGTGAAGGAGATCCAACGCCAGGAGCGTCGTACGCGCCGCGAGAAGGAGGACAAGGAGCGCACCGCGGAGGGTGGGAAGACCAAGCGCGACAGCCGTCACTCGTCGGAATCGCGCAGGCGCACGCCCATCTCGGAAATCTTTCCCGACGTGCAGACCAGGCGCGACTCGGCCGCGTCGCTGTCTCCCCCCGCCTCGCTCGCGGAGAACCCGCTCGTGCGCGTGGAGGAGGCCACGGCTGACGGCCATTCGCCCCCCACCGACGATGAGAAGGCGCCGCCAGTGCCGAGCTTGGGCGAGACTCCCCCGAAGCGGGCTCGCGCGCGCCCGATGTCGGAGCAGATGCTCGGACGTCCAAGGCCTCAAGCCATTTGCGACAACAGTGAAGGCGATGGTACGTCGAGGTCGCTATTTCCGTTGGTATGGCTCTAACCCCGTTCGTCTTGTAGCGTTCTTGTCATTGTTGGATGCCGCGACGAACGACCTCGCTTCGCTCATCAACCGCCTGGACCTCGAGGCGACGCCCGGGAGCACAACCAACACGCCCCTGAGGCTGTCCCCGCTGCAGTTGAGCCAAGAGAGCCCACTGAAGGCGCGCGCTGCAGCTCTGCGCGGCAGCCCGCTCAGAGGGGAACTCAGGGAAAGCACAGCGTCCATTTCGTCGCTCCGACCTTACGCGAAGTCTCAGACGTCGTCGGCTCCACCGAAGCTTGCACTGAGGACGTCGCAGACCCTGATAAAGCCCAAGGGTGCTACGCTCGTTGGTCAGCAGATTGCTCCGTGGAACGAGCTCGACTGGAAGGTGTCCCCGCGGAAGCCGCTTGTTATGCCCAAGCAGGCGCCTCAGCTTACGCACAAGCGCACACTCACGCCGTCCCCGGAGGTTCCGATGCCCGTGTTTCACCCGCTGCGCCCGGCGAACAACAAGTCGAAGGCGTCGCTCCTCGCGGAGCCAGCCTCACGTAGTGCCACGCCACCCATCTCCACCGACGCCGCAGCACCGTCGTCTCGTACGTTCGGCTCTCGCCCCTCCAAGGTCGGCCTGAGGTCACCTCCGCCCGAAGATGACAAGTCTTCGCCGACTCCCGTGTTCTCTCGGGCAGGCGGGCAGCTGCGGAAAGGCTCCTCGCTCGTTCCGATGAACAGCAAGGGAAGCGTTGGTAGCCTGCGGCGGATGGGTGTTCCCATTACTGCGGAGGGCCGCAAGGGCCTGGGTCTTGCCGGCACGCTCGGGGGCTCGACAGAGCCTGAAGTCGACCCCGAAGATCCTGATTCGGACATCCCCGACGAGCTCCAAGTTATTCTATCCGGCCAATCCGACGACGACATGACGCGGCCACTCAGCCCGTTCGAGGACACACTGTCCTTCCGCCCGCCGCCGTCCCCGGGCTCGCCCCCCAAGAGCGCGCTTCCGACGCCGGAGGTTTCCGTGCACGAAGACGACGTCGAGGCCATACCTCAGCTCCCAGTCTTCCAGGCGCAACTATTCGACGCAGAATCGCACCAGGTGGAGCTTGACGATGGCGACCACGTTCCAACGTCACCTTCGGAAGATGACACGCGGAAGTCGTTCGACTTCACTGGCGAGTTGCGCAAACTCAACGAGTCGGGCGGGTCCGACCGCGCAAGCTTTGTGGAGCAGGTCGAGCAGGCGTTCAAGACCCCCGGCCGCATCCAGCTCGGGTTCGATTTCGGCCTTGACGAGAGCATGCTTGCGCCGCCCGTGCCCGCACTTCCGAAAAGCTTGCGCGCCGGGATGGTGGAGGACGTGCCCCAGAGCTTCTCACACGCGGAGGACACGACGTCGATGTACGGCGGCTCTGACGAATCTGGCGCCCGTGACTCAGGCATCTCGCAGGTCAACGAGCACGACATCAGCCTCATGATGCGGGAGCTCGAGGACGAGTGCCGCGTGTACCCCGACTTGAGCAAGTCGACGTCCACTGTACGGTCAAAGCGCTCCGACGGGCGTCTCAACACTGACTTCAAATTCGGTGGGAAGCCGAACACGGCGGATACGACGACCGACACGGATATTGCGAAGCAACTCACGCTATCAGATATCATTCCCCCTGTGTCTCATTCCAGGACTCAGTCGCACAGCTCGATCATCGAGGAGGATAGCTCTGTTCTCAAGTCAATCCTCGCTAAGGCCACCGACATCCTTCCAGGCGAGTCCAGCGGGTCCAAACACCGCAGCCAGGCGTCAGTCCACTTCGACGAGACGGCTGGGACACACGGGCACTCGCGCACCGAGTCCGCGGCGAGCTTCACCGGCTTCGAGTCCTTCGACGAAGTGCGGCGTGGCTTCGAGTTCCACCCGAACAGACCAGCATTCTATCCTCCCGCGAACGCTGTGTACTCAAGGCCCACAAACCCTGTCTTCCGGCCCGCACATGCCCGCGACGTCTCGCTCTTCAGCATCGCTTCGGTGTCATCGTATGGCGCGGCCCTGAACAATGGCGCCCGCGATCCCTTCGGTTACGAACAGGAAGGCCCCAGCCGTCCCCCATCGATGGACGATATCTCAATCGCGATGTCCATGTCAGTCGACGATACGTTCTCCTTCATTCGCAACAAGCCGCGCCGGCGTGTGGACAGTGACGCCTCAAGCTTCTATTTCCAGACGTCGAACACGATGCACCCGTATAGGCGCCATCGGCGCGGGCCCTCAGCTATGTCCGTCGCTTCAAACGCCGGGCCGCCGGTCAGCTTGTATAACCGCAGCTTCGGGGCGCACCGCCGAAACGACTCGAGCGTTTACAACCATCGTCGCGACGACTCCAACACCAGCGCGAGCTCTGTAGCGCTTTCTTACGCCATGCACGGCGCTGGCAGCAGCCGCGCGGCTTGGGCCTCGCACACGCGCGACTTCTCCGTGGACTCTATCATGAGCGACTATTCCGAACGCCCTATCGCGCGGCCAGGTCTCGGCGACAAGATGTTCGACAACGCGCACGGCGCCCCTCTTAGCGCCATCTCGGCCTCGCCTGAAAGCGCGTACAGCGAACCTGAGGAAGTCAACCGCACTTCGTGGGACTCAATCATGGATCATGAACCGTACACCGCGACTGGCATCGAGGACTCCATTTTCGACCGGACGAACAAGCGCAACTCCGTCTCGTCCGAGTCTGTGTTCGGTTTCGACCCTTCCTATGCACAGACCAGCCGATACCATCCCACCCAGCGATTCCGTCCGTTGTCGATCATGAGTGAGATGAGCGTGCATAGCCCTGTGAAGGAGGATGACACGATGATCACGGTACGCTTCTCATTTTCGTCCGACCGAGGCCCTCTGCTTACTCTCTGATGACGTAGATGCTTGGCGGTGGCCATGTACGTAGGCGTTCCGTGAGCTCCCTTGTCGACTCGTCGCCTTGCGTCCGCATGGAGAAGAAGCACGCCGCCATATCTGGCCGGGTTCTCAAGTTCGACGCGGAGCCGCCCGCCAAGGAGTCCCCCAAGGAGCCTCGTTTGCTCGCGCAACCTTCCATCGCCTCGACGTCCTCATTCCAGTTCGGCGGCGAGCGCATGATCAAGGCGCGCCAGGGGCTCCTCGAGCGTCAAAGTCTGGAAGAGAGCGCCCTCATGGCGCAGGGCGAAGAACTGTTGGCTTCATGTGAGTAGCGCACAGGTTCTAACCTTATGCAATTTTCATTGATTGCGGATACAGTGCGCGAGAATTCTATATTCAGCAAGCCCTCGCCCGCTGGGCGTTCGCGCTCTAGTACTTGCAGTACCTCCGCTTCGTCCGGCGCGGATACGCCTCCTCTCTCAAGTTCCGATGGTTCTTCGGTGTCGGGCGGTTCCCAGTCCAGCATCGACGTCGGTCATCTCAGCGCTCTGCTCACCAATGCTACTCATCCCAGCAGCGGCGTCGCGCGTGCTCGTTTACGCGCGCGCGCAAGGGGCACGGGCCACCGACGTCGGATCGACGAGGCGCGCATGTCCCGGTCATCGGTGTACGAGACTATCCAGGAGGAGGCCTCCGTCTCGAGCTCACCGGCAGCGTCCACGTCACATCCTACGCCACAGCACGCCTCTAAGCTCGCCGCGAGCCCCATGATCAACGACTCCGTATATGTTGTCGAAAGTGACAGGGACTCGATCCTGAGCGAGAGCTGGGACGATGAGAACGGCATCACGACACTGCGCAGGTACTACGCGCTCAGGAACGAGGCTCAAGTCACCGTCGATGAGAGCAAGAGGGTTTGGCTCGACACGCCGTTTTCGGTCTACGCGCTTCAGTGTACGTGATTTCGGCATTGAATCTAATTATCTCCTCGGCTGACACGCATTCCGACGCAGCCTTCCAGCCTCCACACGAACCTAATGCGATGCAGGCGATGCTGGAGCACTCTCAGAAGAACTATGGCCCACTGCCCTCGGAATTGCACCCTCACCGCGTACGCTCCCGAACGTCATCCCGCGCATCACCATATCCGCTCCGGAACCTGCGTTCCAACATGTCCCCCGAGAAGCCGCTGCGCTCATCGCCGATCCAAGTCTTCACCGACGCTCCAAGCAAGCCATTCGCCACCTCGTCGGCTCAGCCTCAATACATTCTGCGCGAAGTCCAGCGGCCTGTCAACATTCCCGACGTACCCACACCGCCTCCCGTGCTTGGTGAAATCAAGCCGTTCACGCCGTTCAACGTCGAGCTCGACACGTCCAAGGTCAAGCACAACAAGAACGGAATGGGTCTTCCTGCACGCCCCCGCGTCACGTCGAGTACGCGCCGCGCCGCTCTGGGCTGGTCGAAACGCAGCAGTGGCAAGTCCTCCACGCAGGATTGCAAGGAAAACGTTTCGACGATCGTTCCTACGTGAGTAATTGTGCCCTTTTCGGCGGTGGCCTTCCTAACTTTCTGCCCGCAGTCCGTCTGAGACCCTTCGTATCAACCGCCCCCGTCCTCGTGGCCGGCCGACTCCCGCGAGGGTACCAGTTCCAGCGGCATGACCGTCATCTCCCCCCCACAACCACATAATCCCAACTCCTGACGTCGCTTCCGGCATCCGCATGGTCAAGCTGCGGAATGGTCTCCATGTTCCCTGGGGAAGGTTGCGCGCGTCCGTCTCTACGTGTCTGTATGCTATGCACATCTATCTGTCTATGCCTGCTGTCTCGTGTTCTTGATGCTTTTTGCACTGTCTCGGATGTCTTGTTCCCATCTAGCACCGTGTCTAGTATTTGTCGAGCAAATATCAGATACTTTGCACTATTCGGCGTGATCGGCGTGCTACGCTTGTTGGACATACAGGGGTGATCGATAGACGTGACGTGCCCACGGCATGGGGACGTAAGTTCATGCGCCAACGTCCAATGTATTGTACAGGGAGGAGATGATCTCGTAAAGGATTCCGTTCATTCCGCCGTGTCTTCCTCCGCTGATCGCACAAGGAAATAATTCGCTCCCACCAATTTCAAGTCATACCTGTCTGCAAACTCGATGGGGTTCCAGCTTCGACGCTCCTCGAGGGCGGCACCGTGCTCAGGGACCCCCGGTGGCACGACGAACGGCTCCGATCCAACGGGTTCTTGGAAGAGAAGGAAGGCTACAGGGATGGGCTTGTTCTCAGCACCCCCATGCTTGGCCGAAGTCCCGGAACATCTTACTGTATCTGTGCATCCCCGAGTTGGGGCGCGGCCCCGGGGGACGATAAGGCGTAGTCGCCGGATGCGTCTTGAGCGCGTTGAGCGCGTCGGTAGAGTTGGATGTCAGCGGGGGTGACTTGAGCCCGGTCATCTGTGGCGCAGTGCGCGCGGAGGCGTCGATGGTGTCGTCCGCGGACACGTTAGTAAATGAGGGCACTCACCACCCAGTGTCTGAACGAGCGGTAGACAGCGTCTGCTCGGTAGGGTGCGTCAGGGTCGAGCATCACGAGGGTGTACGATGCCTCGGGGGCGTCGTCCCATGGACCGTTGAGGGCGGCGAGACGGATGTCCGGCTCGTCCTGTGTTTCCTCGACAGTGAGCTCGTTCCCCAGGTTCACCTCCGCGCCGTTGGGGTATACGACGGAAAAGAGGACGGTGGGCGTGAAGCTAGTAGCGGCGGGAACGACATCGGGGATGATCTGTTCCTTCTGGAGCGCCGAAACTATGGCACTGAGGGGGTCTGCAGGCATGCCAGGCTAAAATTCAGACTTGATTGTGCGCTGTTGTTCACCCGGAATGTCGGGGAGAGGAGGAACTGGTCGGAGGTTATGGCGAGTCCGGCGGCGACGGCAACAAGCTTGGGCGGCGAGGTGAGGCCTCCTGCCCGCCCGGCCCGCGATCACCTTGCCCGATGTGGATGAAGGCGCCTATCACTTTACGTAACACGCAGTGAGTCTCGCAGTGCGCCAGCGGCGTCACCTTCGGCCGTCGGGGCTGAGTGACGGGTCTAACATGCAGCCTCCTGCGTTTTTCCTCACCACCACCACGACCCTTTAATTTCCGCTTCCTTAAAGTCTCTAATATGCAGAAGTATATATTCGTGGCTCCCCCCGCTTACAAGCCCTCCCCCTTCGTCTCTCAAGTACAAGCTGCCCGCCAAATGGGCCACAACACGGCGGCGTCCGGAAATGGAGCATGTTTTCCAGAGATTTTATGTCAACTTGGTACATGGTACGTCAGTATTCATCTTGAACATACTTGGACGATCTTGGGCGCAATACAAGTGGTTACCCGCTTGTCTTGTGCCCTTGCGTCGCGTATGACTTCGCGTATGACTCGCGGTCAAGAAAATTCTTGGAAGCGGCTCATTCGCGGGGATAATGGTCCGTTCGCGCCTCGGTGACTGTACAAGTGGAATAAAATCTTGTTTCGCACGTACAGACGTCCGCGTAACTTATATCGTAGCTCGTCGTCGGATGGGAATATATAGTCTTCCTGTTGTACCTGCACTCAGATTATGGCTCCGAAGTCGCCTCGTCCTCTCTATTGCGTTACGCCGTAGAAGACTCTAGAGACTTAACTGAAACACAGCCGTCTATGTGTTCATGAATTCTGCAGACCGCGCAGTCTCCGAGCGGGTTGTCCGGATGCTTTCGCGCATTCTCGGCATCTTTTCAAATGCGGTCATGGACTTACTATAGACCCAGTTGCAAGGCGCGTTTCAGGATGCGTCGATTCGAAAAGGACGAGCGCCCCATTGTCATCGTTGGACAGCCTGAACAGCGCTCTCTATCATATTCCGCTGAAAAATGTGATGGGAAGCCAGTTCCCGCACATGTTGTATACACGTGCCGGACATATGAGCGTAAGGGCCCTTCATGTCCCGTACATGTTGCTCTTGGTCCGTCTTTGAAACGCCCTCCACCCAAGTAGCATGGCTTCTTCCCGCGAGAAGTCAGGCCTTGGGCGGCATAAGAGTAATATCACATTACAAGGTTAGCGCGTATCCAAGTTCTCGAACTGAATGCCTATGACGAATTGCTACGTGTGTCCCTCGCGCAAGTGTTCATTGCACTATCCCTGAAGGTCAGTCATAATCAGAACCGTGTAAACGCCGCTATTGTCAACTGACGTTCGGTGATTACAGCGTGTTTAGAAAAACACCCTTTTAATGCTTACGATTGACAGCGCCCTGTACTCGTGCTGAGATACGGCCGCTCTTCGACGCTCCTGAGTGCATGTTGATGATCGTCCCTCCCCCGAATGCTCGCGGAACTTCGCCTCGTACTCTTTAGCTACCATACTCGCGTATTGTGTGAGGTAGGGCGTGCTGGCGTAGGCCGTGTCATGACATGCGTGAATTCTACGGTAAGTCTATGCCTTCCGTTTCACAGATCCGTTTCTATAGCTGGGCCCCAGCCATCGAAACGACATAAAAGACCGCCGGGGGAGCCTGACTCTGTACAACCGCGTCCTCCACTCTGTGTATTCTTCGCTTGGAATGGCTCCTCAACACAACTCTAACGACCGTACGTCTTTCGCGTCTCTACTAGAACCTCTCTCATACCGTTATACATACTAGAATACGAAGAGGACGGATATTTCGAATATTCGTCTTCCGGTGGTGTTGGTGGAAGTACTCCGAACGCCTACCGTGGAGCTCCCGCGCCAGCCGAACACCTCCCCAGAGGTGCGATTTGGGTAAATCAAACTTCCGTGCATCCGTCCATGCAACATGTGCCATCTTCGCACTCTACACCTGCAAACACCTTTTACCCGCCCGGGCCCGTTGCCCCTAACACTTGGGGATGCCAGGTGCCTAACATTGTTGCCCCCACCGGCACGCCTATTGTGAACATGACGACGCTATCATCTGTCAATCAAGGTATGCTTCCTTCAAGAACCCATGTTCATCGTTGACGAGAGTTCCCATCTCAGGCACGCAGCAAATTACATACCAACCTTTCCAGCCGAACACGGGTCATGACCCTGCTCCTCAGCATCACCAACAAGTCAGTGCGGTCAATCGCGAAGACGTTTGCCAGTTCCAATTTGGACCCGTAGGGGAGTACGAAGTGGTAGTAAGCCGGGTCTTTTTCGCGCCCTCTACATGTCTCACGCGCATTTTTCAGAAGCTTCCACAGGTGCCGTATGAAAGAGGTCTCCGTAAAGAACGCGAGTCACCGCGCTCGGACTACGGGAACGGCTACAACCTGGCGTCGGCGCTCATCAAAGACTTTACCCAGCTCTATGATTACGGGGTGGCAGCATTTCCGGGTGAGACATTTGCTCAAAGGGTGTCTTTCGTGTTCCATGTACGTGGGCAACCGCGGCCTCGTAACTGTCGTGGACTTAAAATGACATCTGCAACAGTTCGAGGGATGTGAAAGGCACAAGCGCCAGGTGAACGTAATGCGTACACATAATGGGCAAACAATGCCCGTGACCAAAGGCCTTCTCGCGGAGCTTATTGCGCGAGAAATGCACGATTTTGTGGTAAGTGTCCGAAGTACTCCTTATAATCTGCGCCCTCACCAAGATTGTGGTTTCTAGATACCAGGGCCTAGCGGATCCGCGCTCAGGAGCTATGCGTTCAACGAGTTCTATCTCATCTCTGTAGAGCGTCGCTCTGCAGGATGCTTGCAGCCGATCATTGGAGTGGTGCGGAGGGGCGCATTTTGAAGCCGTGCCCCGTGGCATGAATCGGTGCAGAGGTGATCTCGAGGGACACGTGGGTCCTGAGAGGAGACTCCAGCGGGTTGGACTTCGCGTCGAACACTGAATGACATGGCACGTAGTTCGTTCTCATCTTTACAACCGCGCCTCTTGATTCATATATCACAAGCCTTGTGGGACAGATATCTAACCTCACTGCTTTTTGTATTCGATGTATCCTACCGCTTCTCAAACGTATACAGGACACGTTACGACATCCCGAGATTCAGTCGGCATCCGGATGGCCGTAGGAGCCCGAGATACCCACAGCACGGCGTTCGGTACCGATTGCGTATCGCGGCATCTTCAATGCAGGAGTACGTGCAAGGGATGACGATGAGCGGCTGTAGGTCCCGATCAACGCAAGCTCTATGAGCAGCTGACCGTAGTTCCCGCGATGCGGATAGTTCGGTATTTTTGATCACTAAGTAGAGTTCAATGGAGAACGTGTCGTTAAAACACCATGTTTAGTGGATTTCTAAAATTTCTCCAACATAGACGAGCAGGCACAGAACGCAGCCGATCAGAAGTGTACCTCTTCTTTACCGCCTTATTGTATACAGGTCGGGATGTTACCTGCTTCCATTTCCCCCTTCCATCTCCCCAGACGGCCTGGGCTGATTGTGGGGTTCTTGCGTCAGTAGAGCCGAAGGTGCTATCCTTGTATCTGGTTAGCTTCTCGGGGTGTCTATTGAAAAGCACCCTGCTCCTTTGATTGTGCGGACATTCGGCCTCTGCGAATTCAAAAAGACTTGAAGCGTGCTACTGCCATGCCGTAAGCCTGTGTTTTCCCTGTATGCACTGCCAGTGATACCAGCGTCCCGTGCGCAAAGTCAGGGCCGTTACGGCCTCCGACGGCGTCGGACATTACAGGCTTGATTATGCACGGGCATTCCGACCTTCTTACTACGAGTGGGCAAGGTTGCAGTTTGTCACTTTGCCACCATGGAATATGATTGGCTACGCAGGAGACGTGCACATACCTTCTCTTAGCTATATGGCTTAACGTAGTGTGCAGGTTGTCATTACGGATTCTCTTCATTGGTCAATTTGATTTCGGGCGAACTACATCGGCTCGATTCTTGAGAAGTGTAACATGGTGTTTCGGACGTTGCGGCCGCCGCCGAGATTGTAACAAAAGCACACAGGTATGTGGATGGTACTGCCGGCGGAAATCTCGGTCCAGGATAGGCTATACAGTATGAGCGATATTAGAAACCTTATTTGCATCGTAGTGGATGGCCGTCGGGCGACTATTTCGGCTATTCGGGTGGTTGTGACCCGAAGAACGACGATCTCCGTGCGGGCTTTAAGTACTGCTGAGGAAAGCCCATCTTTCTTCATAGACATACCCGATCCTTCGGACCATCGGCCATCTCGGGGCTTTCATGGACAGACGATGCATAAAATTTCCCACGAATACCATCCAGTGTCGGATGTTCGCTCTCAGCGGCTCCCCGGCCCACCTCTAAGGCCCTGTTAATACTATTAATACTCTGGGCTCTTACATTATGTCCAAGAAGGAACTTTACTCGATGTCGTATTTTAGTAAAATGGTCCACCACTAGGATCCACCTTCCGAGCATGGGCTTGACAATTCCAACACGAATCTGTCTGCGAAGTGTTAGTCGTGGTGACGCGTACCTCGACCTTGTCTTATAAGCTTGTATTGACGTCTTTCCCTGAATTATTAATCGAAATCATAGCTGTATTTCTTGGTAGGCGTCAGAAGCCTTATTGAGCATTGCGACGCTGCTAACGAACTCAATAAAGGAATTGACAAAGGAATGATTGCAAACTGAGGTAACTCGTAGGGAAGCGTATACGTATTCCTCGTAACTGGCGTAACTGAGTATTTTGCACGGACCCTCAGGTGTGGATATTATAAGAGATCATGCCTCTACCAGGAGTAATAGAGCCGGTCTATGCGGACCCGAGTACGAAGTGCTATGCCCTATAGAGGCGGGCGGGCAGCCTGAGGTGATACCAAACGTTAGCAGGCCGAACTGAGAACCCGGACAGGTAAACCATGTTGCGTACATACCTACCTGGCTTCTTAAAAGATGGCTTATACCTTCGTTCACCCCGTTCATTTTTCTACGCCGGCCTATGATTTCGTAATGCTGTGGAAGCTGTGATCGGAGAAAGTTGAAGATACAAATACTGGCGCTTCCAAGAGCGTGGCCTCTGACGCCCCGCAGGATATATATTAGACAGCGAGAAAATACGATACCCCGCACACCACTATTTCCGTTCTCTCATTTCTTGTCTCTCCACTGTCTAATTCTTCGCTCGATACCCTTCCAATGTGGAGCTCGTCAAGCCATTTTACTTCCACTACAAACGTAGATGGACTTCTACAACAGGAACAGCCACCATCGGAAACTCACCCGACCTATTCACAGAGGCCAGGATACGGTCCTAACATGGGCAAGTCATCTCATTTATGTGAAAGTCTGGAAGATGTTGATCCTACCTTCAATTCGAATAATTCGCTTCAGAGAGGCCAGTGTTGAGCACCTCCCAACCCCATTATGGGCACCGCTCAAACTCCTTCAATCTGACTTCTCAAAGCGACCCTCCTATCCCCAATTTTGTTCCTAACGCACCTCAAAGGTGGTCTCATGACGCTCCCTCATGGAACCCTCAATTACCTCCTGAGAATGATTTCACTCCCGAAGTATCCCCCGATTACATGTGGCCCACAAATCTGCCTGTGGAGGTGCATAGTCAATATTTATATTCGTCTGGCAACCATACCCCTGTGACCGCAAACACCATATCTCCCCCCGCTATGCACGCATCCCCCACACATCCCCTCCCTGAGTTTCGCTCTGAACCTCATTTTTTCGACACTCGTACCCAGTCCCCCTCCCATCCCCTCATATGGAATGACCCTGCTCTCCGGGTGAACCAAAGCGCTTCCAATGATCATCCGCTTCCCCACATTGACTCGGTCACACGCAGTCCATTCATCCCACAAAGCTGGGACGCTCATCCCAACACTAGCAACGAAATATCCTTCCACACCGGTTCTACACTTCTCGTATCACACATACCGAAACACCCTTTCCATAGTGTACGGGGAGCGCCCGAAGCTTCGCAGCGCGGGTCGTTGACACCCTATGGCCAATCGCACCTAGATGACCTCTCAAGAGATGTTGTGGTTCGTACTATGCCATACCTTATCTCTTTGCACTCTTATATTCATAGATACCCCCTATATCAAGGAGATTGTTCAGACTCGATATGAAAAAGGGTACCGAAAGAGGCTTGGGGTTCGTCGTCCCGCAGTCGAATATGGCGCAGCAGGTTACAGCCTGTCGAAGGCAAGCCGTAAAGATTTCAGTGGCCTCGAAGATCACGAGTGCACAGCGTTCGGAGAATGGAGGCTCGCACAGAAGGTGTCTATTGTCTGCATGGTGGGCACATTACTTCCTCGGCGTTACTTGAGCTGACTCGTTCATCGGCATGGCTAGTTCCCCGGTTGTCCGGTGCTCCAGGAGCAAGTCACAGTCGTGCGGGTCTGGGACCGTGTCCACCAGCAGCCTACAAAAGCTGATTTGGCCTACTATATCGCCCGTAAGATCAAACAGTGGATGGTCAGTGCATCTACACGTGCCACGACCCACGGAGGGATGACGTACTTTTAACCAGGAAGCCAACGTGCTACTCGCAGGGTTTCCTTATCAGTTTGATGATCTTGTTCTGCTTTCGGCAGACCTTGTATCTGACGGTAGTATTCAGCCGCGGCTTGGGGTTCCGAGGAGCCTGTTCGTGGGACAGGCGGCCGCCCACGCCAGCGTCCAATCCGGGCACGTACCCTAGGGGACTTCATAACTCCGGCCATCTATGTAAGCAAGAGAAGGCCTCCCAGATTCTAGGTGGTTGTGTGGCCAACGGAGAAAAGGGCCGAGCCACGGAGTCCGATGGAACTCAGCGTCGCCTGACAGGTCATTTCCGCAGGCCCTGACAACGAGGGCATGCTTACGGCGCCAATTGGGGAGAGTTTGTGTTGATGGCAGTAGAGGTACTCATGTTTGTATTCTTCTGGGGACATTGGGTTTGATCGAGATGAAATACTTCTGTAGCTCCTGCCATACTATTGACAATCTCGTAACACTACCGTGACCTATCCGGCTCAGGTGGTAGGAGCGTGGGAGGTGTGAAGCTGGACCCGCGTCTGGAAGAAAACACACTTCAGCTAGTGACAACAAAAGGAAGATAGATGGAGCTTAGTATTGTCACATTAGCTGAGGTCGTCAAAGGACTACGAGTCCCAGTCCGAGGATCATTATGCGTTACGTAGCACCGGCGCTATTTCGCAGGGGGGGGTCTTTCCCACGCGCCGCTTACGTACGTTACGCACCACGTGCTACAGGCTTATGGCCCTAAGTTCCCAACGTATGGCGATGTTCCACAGCCGCTGACGAAGCTGTTTCTTCTCCGCACCCTCGCCACCCGGACCTGCTCTGGACCTGGCTTCGCCACGGACTGTGTTCAGCCCGCTGTCACCCGGTGCGCCTGATGAGTTGGGCTATGCAGCTCAACAACTTCCCTCTGACCTATCTTCGCCCCATGCTTTCAGCATGCCGGGGGCTGGTCTAGGCTGAGTCTTCGGTGCGAGGGCATCGTTCACATGGTCACCCTGGCACAGGTTCAGGCATGTCGCATGGTGTGCACGCCTCCCGCGGGGCAATCTCGAGGCCGGTCCGACATCCTCTCGAGCCTAGGGTTGGGGTGTCGTCTACTCCGAGCCCTCAGAGGAAACCTCCTTCGTCCTAGACTAGTTCGTCGTGGGTGCCCTGTACCCTCAACGGGGCCGGGTCTCCGGTATACAAGTCACACCATCGACCTCCAGCACATGCGTGGCCTCCAGCCTGTGCACATGTAACTTTGTTGCCAGCCTCGTTCATGGTGAGGGGCACCTCCGCCTTTTCCGTAGGCTCATTGCACTTGTCCAAGGATGCTCATAATTGTCGCCGCGCAGGCGTGCAGGCATGCATCCTCGTCGCGGGCATGGTCAGCTGGCGGGGACAGTGCAGTGTGATGAAAATCCGATGGCTTCCCGACCCCCTACGCGTTGCATTTCCGTGTTGGGCCGGAGTCGGCGTATCCAAGCTTTGGAGCGCGAGCTCAATGTCCGTACGGTCCTGGGCTGGCCGGTCGAGGTAGCACCGTAACAGCTTGATCGATTATATAGTAAGTCAGGGTCGCTATTACCGCTTCTCACTGCATTCATCTTTATGCGATGTAAAAAGGATGTGGAAGAAAATTTCCCTCTGAATATTATAAGCGCATTTCCGGCTCCCTAAGAGGCCACAGAAAGCACGCATCGAAACCCACCGCATCCGCCAAGTTGCCAGCTTTCCGCTGCACGATCGCGGGACAGTAGAGGCCACCACATGGATTTCTCGTTCTTAAGCCGTGTCTGGCCCCACACCTCTTCGGAGATCTACGAGCTCTTGCGGTGAAGACCTCAAACCACGAGAATGAATCCACGACACACTCTACCTACCTTCAACGTGAGCGTGGTATGCTTTTCACGTCGCGGACACGACTAATGATCGCAGTGGCAGCCTTACATTGGCAGCCAACCATACGGATACATTCCTATGCATGCCACTAACCGCGAGTCTATTCAAAATGTAGTTTCTATCACTATCCCGCGAGGAAGCAAAGAGACACTGATAGAGATATTGACGCAGACGTTTACTCCCCCGACCCAGGGCCCAATCTCTCGCGGTATACCTAATTATTGGCCAAGCGACGCACCTCTTACGGCTCCAGGATGGTCACCCTCTAGCGATGAACCCCCGTTCTCCAATGCGGTAATGTCGGCGGGCAATTATCCAAGTAGCAACGTACGTACATATTCTCGCTGTGCATCGAGCAACGTCTGAACTAGTTCCTGCTTTATGGTAGCTCCAAACGAATCCTCCTGCAGACCCGTTTCCTATGGGCACACACTCCAATGCCGTCCCGCACCGTGACGGGCTTTTCCACTCGCACTCCCCATCAAGCGTACATAATGCTACCGAAACAACAGTCAGTGTCATCCTCGTTTGGAGACTGGGAGCAGCAGTGGCGGGTGACTCACATCTCTGCTATAGCACCACGTTGTTACGGGCAGGCCAAGTGCGCTTCCACGGCACACTCTCATTCCCCGTCGTTTGCACCATGCAGGGAGAGGTCCTCTGCAACAGGAGCGGTATCGAAATGGCGGAAGGATGTACGCAGGTGGCATCGAGAGCATCGACTTCACGTCGGACGGCCAAGTTGGTGTCCTCCTGAGCAAAGTCGACCAGGACGGCGTCGTCGGCGGTGAACGGCTTGCCTTCCAGCGAGAAGACCCCATTGGAGCTAAGGCATCGATTCGGTTCGGGGCAAGTCCCTCCTCTATCGTTCTCCTGTTGTTCTTGCTCACTTCGCGAAAGCAGCTCTCCTTGGGTCGTGAAAAACAGGTCAACGTCAGAACTAGAAACGGTACCCCATTCACGCGCCAGATGCTTGCCCTGACGGTAGCACACCAGCTGAAACGCCTCATGGTAAGCCATTATCCATACAATAGGATGAACACAGCCGACTCACAGGAGGGGTGTTGCATAGGAATGCGCAGAGAGCACGGGCACGCCATGGAAGCATGAGGGTACGCCAGTCCAGTTCTCGGACGTCGTCTTGCTACGCATCGAGCAGGTGTCGAAGGGGAGCCTTTGGCCTGTCCTTTGCTTGCGTGACGATGTGGAGTACGCTGCGATCACGCTCCGCTACCGACATGCTCGCGCCATACGTGGCATGTCGGTCGTGCAAGCTGACCCTGCAGGCGTTGTGCCCATGAGGCTCGAGATTTTGTAGCGCGGCGTGTAGGGGTGTAGGGGCGCGCTGCTGTGGGCTCGGTGATGTGATTCTCGAGAGTCGGGGGAGAACGGGGAGGTACGAGATAGAGGGCGAGGATGGGGCTAGGACAGGCGGAGACTGCGAGGTGTGACTGGCGGGCGTCCCTGCCCGCGCTCCGCTTCGGCGTGCGGGCCTCGCTCGTGTAGAAGGCTTCGTTTCGATCGCCAATTCGGCTTTCTTTTGTTCGTTGCGATAATCCTTTACCGCGCTGGACGGATGGAGTGTATTAGCTGAGCTACTTGGACGTGCCTTATAGGGAAGGCGCTAGGAAGATCCTAGGTCGGCCATGGTCGTCCCGCAGGGGTCGTGCCCTCTGTCAGCCCGTCTATCGCCGTTGTTTTTTTAGACACGCACGGGCGGCACTCTGCCGTCCTAGCCGAGCGGCACTCGGGACTTCGCTGCCTACCAACCGGCCTCAGAGCCTTCTCTAGTGGTTCTATGTTTCGTATATACCTACCGATGCTGAAAGGGAAGGGCAGCATTCGCACAATTGTAGGTCTCGTCTACGGGTGTACCTGCGAATCGTCCGAGGAAGTGCGGAGGTTGAGGGGGTGTATTACGACAGAATTTCCAAGTGTGGGATGAGCGGAGAGGCTCCAACTGCCAATCAGAACGGAGTTGCCGTTCCAATATCCATGATCCGAGGGCACGTGCATTGCGTGGGTGAAGTCGACAGTGGGTTGATCGAACATCTCGACGAAGGTGAGTGTCCAATATAATTATCATGTCCTCCACTCTCCGCTACCTAAGCTGCGATCTGCTGTATATACGCTGCGCAAAGAGCGGTAAATATATAACCACCTGCAGGAGCTGGGCATCTCGGCTATAGGTCCTGTGGGTGTTCGGGATTCGCGCGTTGTAGTACATGCGAACTCATCACAAGACACAAAGATAGGCGATTTGGAGTCCGACATCGACGGAGCCTTGTCATACCACAAGGAGGGATCCTGCTAGTTAATGCACCTAAGGTAATATAGTGATCAGCCTGTAGTTGCCGTACTACGTTATTCGTGAACTGCCTCGCACTGGGGGCGCCGCATTCCTGCCTGAACGACCTCCGCCATGAGTGAGAGGCGCATTGGTCAATGGTATGGGCACACGGCCACAAAGAGCCCCCCAGAGCACAATTAAGAGCAACTTTACGCTAATTTGCGACTACTTAGCAATCGAGCACGATCGCGCCACCGGACCCGCCTCAGCCTGAAGACGCGCGGGGATGGGCTGGTAGCCTTTATGAGCGTCCACGGGGAAGCAGACGCGAAGGATCGTGTATTCGAGACATAGTAACGAGGTCGTTACTTAAAGACGCCCTCTGCCCCGACATCGGTGGTCCGTGGCCACTGCGCATCCCGCGCGGCGCGATGCTCAGTACTGAGGACGAGCGCCTGATATCGATGTTCGCCGGGAGGAGGCACGGGGCCCAAAAAGGCAATTCGGCCACTGCGGTGATAGGTCACCGGCGCGTCTCCGTCGCGCCCCCGGTTGAAGCCTTTGTCTTTACACTTTCACTATCAACACTTACTAGTTCTCTCTGATCAAGACCCGGGGGCCGTGGAAGATCGATGTACGCTCGCCCCGATGACGATAACAAAGGAGCGGAGAAAGTTAGGGGCGTGTGTACATGCCACCGATGCTGGGCACCGATAGAGTTGGGTGCAGTTTAGGTTCTGTGCTAATGACGGGTGCGTGTTGCTTCAAGTTTGAGTTCTCAAAGTCTAACTGGGTATCAATGAAAGACCGGGGCACCGTTGCGACAACAACCATGTACACTGCGCTCTTGCCGTCGTCTGGATGTTGACAACATGCTTGCTCATCTCACCTCGCGCTGTGGTATCAAGCACGCACTCACCGTGTTCGGCGTCCACCGTGCCGCGAGGCAGTACACGCTAAGTAAATCTCTCTGTTTCAGGGGCTCAGAGGAAAACGTTTCTGAGAGTTTTCGATCCCATTTGAAGCAAAATTTTCTTTCCAAGATCAATGAGCTGAGTTCGTGCTCTCTCAAGACCTGTGCATAGGCATGTATGCTAGGCATCCCTGCTAGCATGTGAAAGCTAACCGAGTAGACGATTCATGAAGACACATTGCCAAACGACCGGAAGGCAACGGCTGTACAAGTCCGACCTCATACATGCCTCGTGTCGTCTCTTCGTTATAAAAGCTCACTCCGAGGGAGCTATCCCATCGACCCGGTCTGTCCATCGCTCCTGCCTTCGCTCTACTCGTCTCTCAATCTCGCCGACCAGCCCGCTCGTTTATGCATAACGTCAGTATGCGTCCGCGAGCTAGACGATGGAGCGTTGGCTTATCTCTTTTCGCTAGACACCAACACAACACAACCTACACCAGATCTTATCCCTCCTCGAGGTAGGTTCCTTTGATGTGTAACATACACGGGTTCTGGTTCTTACTTTGTATACTCTAGAGCACCGCAGAAAACGACAGCGCCCTTGCTGCTAGCTTGTATCCAATCGCTGAACAAATCGTACGTCACGCAATCATTCGGCGATGAACAACTTCCCCTGATTTGTTACTTAGCTTGTCGTCATGGAGCATTACGGCGCAGTCGACCTGCTCTCCCTTTCTCCTCGTCAAATGTACTGGTATTTCAACGCTCTCGTTGGCGCGGGAGAGGAGCACCCTGCCCAACCGGACCTTACTTTCGACTCCTATACTACTAGCGGCATATCGGGGCCGCTCATAGATCACGATGACGTTGATTTTCAAGAAGGCTCATCTTTGATGTGTGGTAATGCTATCGCCGCTGTAGAGGTATGTCTTCCCCTTAACCCTTTTTCAACGTTGCTGACCGTCACACATAACAGCAGCCCATCTTCCCCCAGGCGCCTCCCCACGGCAGCCACAACCTCTCACGAGCATTCCGTATCGTAGAGCTTGAACAGGAGATATACAGGCACGGGGCTCCTATCGACGGGGAACCGATACCACCGATTCAATTCACCGCGCGGGGTCAATACGGCATCTCCTATAAGGACCTGAAGCACGTTGACAATGCGGGGCAGCTCGCGTTCTCTCGCCGTTCCTCGCTTAAGGCTAAAGCCGCGTTGCGCTTCGGAGTAAGTGGCTCTTTTGGTCGCTGTCCTGCCTCGATCGCGTGCTGATTGAAACGTGTCCACATGCAGTTCATGCAGCATGAGGTGAAGCAGGTGAATATCCGCCGCATTGACGACTCCCCGATCACCATTGCAACCATGGCGCGGACCATCTTGCGTGCTCTCAAGACGACCATGGTGAGTTGTGACTCTACGCTCGTCTTGCCGAGCAGGAGGCTCATTGTGCGTCGCGCCCGTATAGCGCGGCCAGCCGCTCCGATACCACGGCGAGAACGTGCCCTTTGAACGCCTCGTGCTCCTCCGCGTTGTGCAGGTTACGCGAGGTAGCCTGCAGCCGTTCTTTGGCATGGTGGTCGAGTAAAATCGTGTCCGACGTCACCCAGTGCGGCGATAAGGAGCAGGGCCATCACGGCGATCTCCGCGGGCCGTCGTACGCACCGAGGGTGGAACGTCGAAGTGTGGCTTCGGGGAGGACGAGTGTGGCAGGTCGCCCACACTGATGCACGCGGAGCGTCGAGAGCGCGGGGTCGGGGAGGCTCTCAACGTGGAATTGGCGTTTTGCAGTTTTTACACAGCGGGAGGCTGTACATGACGTCTGAGTGACATGCTCCCGGTTATTGTTAATCTTATGCAGGAATGTGGCCGTTCGCTATCGATACTTAGTTCTCCTACTACTACTCTAATGCCCTAATGCCCTAATACTACTTCCAGACTCCGAAACGATCGGTTCCGATTACCCATTTGCCCGACTATACCGGACCGCCGTGTAGTGGATCGTGAGACTGGAAGTTTTCCTGGTACAGATTTCACCGACATGGTATCCGCGCAACAAGGCGTTCACAGTCACATGTTGATGCGGAAGGGTGGGGGAGGCGTGCACGAGGGGCGTGCGCGCAGGGGCCTCAGACGATCCGCGAAGTATTGCGGATATCGGCGTATGCCTTTGCGTGATAGGAGAGTGCGCCTCATCTTGCGAGATGCATCCATTTTTCCGGGAGTAATTCTCAGTAACATTGAAGGATCGCTTTGTACTACAAGTGCTCATCGCGACATAGACCACACCGTGTGCCTCTGCAATGGACGAGTGTTCGTACTTTGTAGCCGCACCAGGTTATACACAGTTATACAATGTCATGTGGGTGGGAAGGGTAAAATGAAGACTTTGCTATCTCTACTGTATCAATTTTTGTCGTCTACCAAGATTACACAAGAGATATTTTATAATGCTGAAGTTTGAACCGCTGATGAGGGATGATTGTACGAATCATTGGGCGCGACAAATGGCCTGAGGAAAGATCAATAAGGGACGAAACGGGGTCGAGTAGCGGAAGTAGCTAGCTACTAAGTAGTCCACGGAAAAGATGTGCAAAGCATGTCATACCAGCTCGTGCAAACGATGTACATTGTGCACATTCTCTTTCGTCCAGTCCTCAATCCTTACTTTGCTCTTCAGCAAGGGTCGACGCTAAATCCGAAATGAGCTTGCACGCTCCCCCGTGACACTTGAGTAATCGAAATCAGCTGGAGCGATTCAAGATCACGGGGGAGCTTTATGCCATGGTGTCGAAGATCTTTCTAAGCCAACCTCCTCGTCAGCATCGGGAATGTGAGGACGGACGATATCAGATTACTCACAACACATCTGCGTAGCTCCACTGCAGAACGCACAGCCAAATCTCCTTTAGTTGGTTGTTGCGGATGTCCCTTCTTCGTACGAAGTACGCTCACTTGTCGTTTGTTTTCGTACACGGTGTCTAACGCCTCCGAGACAACAAACTAGTGCAGATGGTCAGTGGACGATATCATGACATAGAGAGCGAGGGGACGTACATTGTGCACAAACGTAATCTTCTGTGCACAGGTATGATCGAATGCGAGAGAATCGTGGTCTGGGATCATCGTGAAGTCCTTGCTTTCTAGCATCTTGATACTGGGTCGTCCCGTGTAGAGTATGTCAACCTTGGTGCATGTTGCGGAGTCGACACCGTTGGTGTACAGTTTCTGTCGTAGTCGCTGTGATAGATGGGTAAGAATGATACAGTGACGGAACTTAGTACGGTCAACTCACCCAGAACGGGAAGGGACCGGGGATGTACTCAAGCTGGACCGCCCGTTGAGTCTGAACCAAGGTTTCGTTTGCCGGTGTCTGTGCGTGACGACATAGCTTCTGAGTATACGGACGCGGTGCCACCCTTCGATTCTTCAAATGCCTAGATGCACCACTAGGCGTTTCTTTGAATGGTTCAGCGGACTTTGCGTGTGCTTGCGCCCAACCGCCGATATGCAGGTCGTCGCCTTGGACGTCCAGCATCGGAGAAGACACTCCCGATCCCCCCAACTCCATCAGGTAGATTTTGGATACGGCGTTTTCCCTTTCCATGCCTCCGGAGTGCCATGATAGCTGAGAGGGGGGAGATATATTGACATGCGAAGGGCTTGCCTCGAGAGAACCACCAGTTGCCATCGACCGTGCTATCACAGGGCTTACAGAGCTCTTGGGACTGTATGTGGCTACGTTCGACTGTGGGTACTTGGTGTCGAGATCTTCGACGTCTGGGGGTCCGGGGAAGGTGTCTGCATAGTGGCGCAACGTATGATCGTCACCAAGTGGGACCATTGAGGAAGGTGTAACAGATAGGGCACGATGGTTGACATTATCGTTGCCGCAGAAGCAAAACTTAGTCTTATTGGAAATGTGGGGTAAATTCAATCTTAGGTAAGAGGTAGTAGAGTGTGACGGCGATATATGATACTTACCTTCTCCAACGTGCCATTTGCATCCCCGCATGTAGGGTCAACGTGACCCTCGTTTCCCCCTAGGAGCTTCCAGTCACCCTCAGCTGGGGAGCCGCTTTCCTTAGGATATAAGTTGATGGAGAATGTGTCGTCTAGTCCCGCCGCGAATCCGTGATATTGTGTACCACTGCTCATGGACGTGCCGTGAAGAGGCAATTTGCCACTATTGGCATACCCGTACTGAACTTGGTTGACGTTGAGAGACATAATGGCCACTAGATGGTATCAGCATAATATGGATATGAGCTACCCTCTAAGACATACCGGTTGCTCCCACTTGCTGAATGCTTGGTCAATTGGAAGGATAGCGAATAGTGGGGGGAAAGACGGAAGGCCTGATTTCTGTCTAGAGGAGAGTGTCGCCCCATATATTGCTCGTTTGTCGGTCTTCGACCGGAACCGGATATTGAGGAGGGCGAGAGAGATATCGCGACAGACCAAGCTTGTTGTGAAGTGAGCGCAGGGTTCGGGGCCTGGACGATGAGTCACCCGGAGAGGCGCCTTCGGGGTGCGGGCCATTGGTGCTCTGGAGATCCGGAAGTCTGGACATGGTGCGTCGGAGAAATGAAGTCGAGGGGATATCTGCGGGAGAGGAGGAGGGTGTACGGGGAGATCGCGCGGGCACCATCGGTGCTTGCCACTGCGCTACTATTCGCCGTGGGAGGCTAGTACCCACGGTTCGCCGCATGACGGCACTTGGGGCCGGTGGCCCCCTGCCAGCGGCGTCAGCCTCACTTAACTTCACGCGGATGAGAAGTGGGTGCACGGCTTGCTACCCTAAAGCTTGAAAGTTTGAACAGGTACTTCCGACTAACGGCCGGCATCAAGCTCAAGGTTGGCTCACTCGCGGAAACTGTCTGAGATAGTGGCAATTGATGTGCTCTACAGAACACTACCGGAGGCTCTTGATTAGGGAGGATATCTCACTGCCTGATCATGAGTCACCGTAGTTGACTTCTACGAGGCCACATGTTGTAGAACACAGAAAAACTAACATAAAAGCGACCAAGATATCTCGTACGACCCTTTTTTTCGGGGAAGACCTGAGCTGATGACACTCAGTCGGGGAATAGAACTTTAAATCGGAGTCACGGGTTCTGCCCTGTCCGGATACCCGACTATTAGATATGAAAGCATACTCTAACATTGCGCGAGAGAATGTGAGACGCACCGCGTTGGCTTTCTGTGGGGTCCGGCGTATATGGCAATTACATTGCTTCATTGTCGAGGGTTCGGTATGACCTGATCCGGGGACTAAAAGTAGGCACGTGGCAACTCCGCCCCGGCTGGAAGTGGCCAGATGCCCGGCCCTGCCGCCGCGGGAGATGCTCCCAGCTAGAAGAACTCTGTCTCAACCCAGGGTCGCGGAGATGCGTGTAGTCACGATGGTACATACGGATGCACAACGTACCACACCGGGTCCCGGGGTCTCACGCTTCTTGGCCTATGGTAGGCGGGATAGCTTCGCGCGTTGGTTGTGCGTCCGCCCGCCGACCGGAAGCTCTAGGACGAGCACCGAGGTGCAGCACCTGATAAATAAAAACAAGGTCCATTTAGAATGCTAGTCAGGCACGGGACATGAATATATAACAACGAGGCGACGCGCCAAAGAGATATCCAGACAATGTCGTAGCCAACGCAAAAACCCGGCGGCCCGCAACCCGGTCTCGGCGCACAAGAAAGACAGATATACGTACAGATACGCACTGCGATGGTGAATCCAGAATCCCGAAACCAATAGAACAGAGGTCCTTGATTCGAAGAAGGCGACACCGACGGCCACGAAAGGCGCGAACGAACCCGTGCGTAGCGCCGCACCCGGACGCGCCGCATTCAATCTGACTGCACGCGCCGCACGCGCTCAGTCCGCGCGGCGGATGGGCGAGCGAGAACGGCGCGACGGCTTGTATCCGATCTGCGGCTGGAGGCTCCCGTCGGAGATGCAGTCGATGCGCAGTAGGACGAGGTCCTCGAACGCGTGCGGGAAGCATGGATCGCGGCCGTTGCAAATCTCCTGTAAGATGCCGGATGACGTATGAGCGTGAGGAAGCCGCGAGGAGGCTAGAAGTGTGGCTCACGATGAACCTGAGCACTTGTCGTGCGGCGTAGATGGCCAGCGCACCCTTCGTCGGCTGGAGCACGGTGCCATCCCGCTTGCGCGTCGTAACCGTCACTTGCTGCCGGTAGAGCGGAAGGCCTGGGAACTGGGCAAAGGGGACCGACGGGCGTTAAACAATGGTGCGAACACGTGGGTGTCTGAGGGGAGACGACGTACGTTGAAGACAAACGACATCTTCTGTGCCATACGAACGGCGGGAAAAGCGACTTGGTCGTGGTCCGAAATGCCGCCGACATCATCTTTGTAGGCCAGCACGATATTGTAGGCATCGTACTCGATCGACCGCGGCATGTCGCCAACCTTCTTCTTTAGGCCCTTCACATATGGATCCTGCTTGAGTTCCTGCGTATGCGTTAGATAGGCTTCTAGCGGAGTACATCGAGATAGACGAGAACCGATACGAACCTCGACGTCGGGTTCCTGAATGGTAACGTGGGCGCGATTCGATCTGTTGTAGAAGCCCACGCAGCTGGCGTGGCTGACGCTGGCAGCTTCGGGTGGCCGTGGTTGTGCGATTGTGTGCGGGGTCGTATGATCTGCGACAGGGGGAGGCGATGTCGGTGGAAGAGGCGGAGGCGGCGGGGGAAACCGAGGAGGAGGATTATTGCAGTGATAGGCGTAGGGGGTGGTCACAGGAGACGATGCGGCAGATGCCTGTACCCTAACTGTGGATTGACCTAAGTGGGCACGCGCAGTGCGGAAGGGTTCTGCAGGCGTGGCTCGATTTAAGGAATTGATATAGGGCCCTGAGAAGTTTGAGCGAATCACCCTATGGGATATCCCACGCGGGGAAGAAGATCGAGCATCCGATATGTTTACTCTGTGTGCGAACGCGGGTAATACTGAAGGCGCAGGATGTGGATGCTTGTAGGAGGAATGCGCCGAAGTGAGTGTATGCGAGTCGTTCCCGAGAGCTAGATAAGGAAACATTGGGCTGGACTGGTTATGCCGATTCACGATGGTGTTGGGAAATTGGTGAGAGGCGCTTGGACTGAAGCTTGAAGGGGGTTCTGACGATCCCGCGATGAATTGTGACGTTACAACGCCGATGTTATCTTCGACGACTGCTTCTACTGAGTATACATTCGCGGATACACCCCCTATAGATCGTTCATCGTTGAAGTAGGTGTACTGTGGAGGGGATATCGCACTGGAAGAGAGTGAGTGTTGATACATAAGTCGTGGGGGATATAGGGAAGTTTGAAAGTAGAAGGGACTAGGTAGGGGGAGCAAATGTATAAAAGGGATGCAGTATGTACTTACCTTCACAGCACCACCCGCTAACTCGTGCTCTTGGGCGCGATAGGCCGCTCCTTGTGGAGGCTTCTGCGCATTACATGAAGAGGGGACGTCGGCATGACCATGTCTGCGAGGCCCATGTCGAGGACCGGATCTAGAGCCCCGAGCGGTCAAGCCTGTTTTTTTGAAACCAAGTTCCCCCGTGTGCTGTAAGTGGCCTATAAAAGGACAATTGATACGATAGCTCACAAGATGTGCCATTCAAAACTTACGATAGTGGTCGAGGTAGAATCAAAACCCTCCGGACAAATACGCCATCCGCAGATCGCGCAGATTGAGGCTCCACTAGAAATGCCTCCCATGCGATGGCAGACTAATGGAGTATATTTCGGAGAGGACGTTTGTGGGGCTTGGGGGCTTGGCACGTCGCGGACGCAACATGGCTGGCACATTAGCACCTCGATGCACCGAGAGCATGTGTATGGAGCGTGGTGGGTGCCATGCACGCTGAATCGTGGCATGTCTGGTACGTTCAATGAGACAGAGTGTATGGAGCGAATGATCCATGCAGCTTACCGGGCGCAAGGTACAGCATCCCCGCCCCTCGCCTCATCTTCATTCGAGGAATCTTTACGCCACCAAGGGCTCGTGTGCATAGGATACCTCGGACAGAGGGACGAGGTAGGATATAGACGTCTAAGTAGTATTGACAGAAGCTAACGCTTGGATGTTAGGGAATGCCGGGGCGTTCGATGGGTGGGAGGCTCTGCGTCGAACGTTGAGCGACCATTGTTTGAATAACGCCGAGTCGGGGGGGGGATGATAGGGTCACAGTCGTTTAGAAAGATGAGAGTAGGCACAGTGCAGCCGTGAAGTGTCAGAGAGTATGTGTTTGTGGGGAGTGGGGATGTCGCACCGCCGGCGTTGAGACCCATCGAGTTTCAACGACGAGCGGCGAGTGCTCTGTCCGTCGGCCTCTGGCGCTTATGCCGGCGGTAAAGCAGATAGAGCCGTCCGAGGGTAGTCGGTATTAGGTAATTCCCGAGCACTTCCGTTTTTAGCGGGGCGCGCATCACCCAGCTCGGCGTCACCAAACGGCGCCTTGACCGGTCTCTATCTCGATTCTCTACTACGGCTTCCTGTATGCCAGGCTTCGAGCTCCAAGTCCACCCATGTGTTCTACCCATTGTCGCACCTCAAGTCTCGCGGCTCACTCGAACCAGCTCTCAGCCTTGCCCACGCCAACAAGCCACCGCCTCGTCACCCCCTGTGTCGCGCGAGTTCAGACAGTATGCGTCCGCAATACCTATGCGAACCCTGCCAGGTCCACGGCTCACTTGTTCTGCACGTTTTCCATCCATTTGTCTGCGAACACGGACGAGGTATACCTGTACATCGTGTCAACTTTATTTACTCGTTCGGAATTCCGTCTCTCTGGAATCCGTCTCGTCATGCTGAAGCTCCGTCCGTAACGCATGGTTTAGGTCATAATATTATCGTTGAACTTCTAGACTGTAAAACGTGAACCTATACGGCGAATGTCGCCAACTTCGTGTTCCCTACCAGGCCGACATATATGAATGCTATGTTTCCCAAGGATTCATCCCCGCTCTCTTCTATGTCAGCCCCTTTGTTTATGAAACTAAATAAATGCGCAGGTATCCATTTGCGCCACTGTCGCAATCGAGCTGCGGTGTCATCAGAGGGTGAGTCGTCCGTTGTGTCTTTTCACTCTGCGTAGTGCATCTTTTGCTGGTCACTGCTGAAGAAGTGTTTCCCATCTGGTTAACGTTTGGCCTAATGTTAATATCCTACCTGCATACGGATGGAGTCCTGTTGCTGCACTGTGGTCATATGATGTCTGTGCATGTCACTTATAGGATTGCCTTCACTGCCTCCAAGCACATGTTGCGGCGGCGGTTCTCCCTCTTGAATATGAGGAAATTTTTCTTCTCCAAACGAGGCTAAACCGATACGCTGAAGGACATTATACTCGGCTGGAACACAGGCCGAGGAGGCGTATGGTACAGCCTGTTGCTTTCAACGTTGCTCTTAAGGCACATTTCTGACCGCCTGAGGATCCAGCCACCATCGGTAGCTACCAGGATAGCAACACGCGCCTTACTATGGCCTTCCCTTTCGTGAGTCTCGTTGCTGATGCCACATTTGGGCAAGTTTTCGCTAAATATCGCCGAAGAACCCTTCTTGGAGCCAATATCAGGCCTTTCCTCCTCCCTCTACACACGAGGTGTATCCTATAGGCCCCGAGTTCAATGTGGGCAGATTTGTCATCTCTTTATACCAAAACGAAGCTGATTTTATCGTTTTATAATTTCAACAGGATCCTTTTCCGCTTCCGGCACAATATTGTGGGTTTCAGACGTCCGAGGAGTCTGAGGCAGTCTTGAGTGGCAACTCGTCATCGTTCTATCATTACGGTCTCCCAATGAGGCATTCCATAGGTTTAGGTGTATGTACAGATGGTTGAATGAACAAGAGACAGTCCTCACATTATGCCCCGCTTCTCCAGATCCCAACATCCTCTATAGACCCCTCCTCTGCACGTACTCGTCCCTTCGTGCAGTATACAGCTGCAACCATAGTACCATCCGTTAGTAATGCCGCCTTAATCAACTTGCAGCAATTACTGACCCATACCAATCACAGAATCTTCCTTCTATCTCGGCGTCCCTAGTTCCCCCTCACGGGAGGCACATTCAACGTCACCACCGCCATAAACCAATCCCCCTGCAGCAGAGGGCGTATAAAAACGGAATTAAGACGACAGCTCGTCTAATCTCCCCCATCATCTTCACGTCCGGAGGGAATGATGGTGTCCTCTTGGCCGGGGACGCTGGTCATGTCGGACCAGTCGACAACGGTGGGCAACCTGCATTCCACTCGGATGGCTCACCGAAGGTCAAGGTCTCGCTGCGCTTTGGGGCAGGTCCTTCCCTTGCCGCTCTCCCGTTCTCCGCTCATGTTATTCAACAGCTCTTCAATGATCGTGGCAAACAGGTGAACGTTCGCAACACGCGTTACGCCCCGATTACTCGCCAGAAACTTGCGCAGGTCGTCTCGCGCCGGCTTCGTGACCTCATTGTAAGTTGTGGATATCACTCTCCACGAACTGAGTTCACTTACCGGAGGGATATTCTTCGTAGGCTTGCGCAGAGAGCAAGGGGATGTTGTTGGAACACGCTGGTAGGCAAATCCAGCTATCGCAGATCGTCTTGCTACGCATCGAGCACGTTTCGACGGGAAGCTTTCAGCCCGTGCTCGGTGTGCGGCTTGGCGCATAGGATGATGGGATGCCGCAACCGTGATACACCGCCGACATGCTTTCTGGTCTCTGGGGGCATGACGGGTGTGTATGCCGGTCCCGCTGGCCTGTGTCCATGGTGTTAGGAGCGAGGCGTCAAGGCGTGTGTGCTTGTAGGAAGGCTCTGTTGTCGACTGGGTGACGAGGATAAGGGCTCATAATGGCGCTGTAGTGACGAGCGGGGGTGGAAGGGGTGACTAGGAAAGGGTCGGGATGTCTTAGGCCACGTATGCCCTGCTGCGGGGAGCGGGGGGAGCGGCAGGACCTCGTGCTTTTTAGGGCTCCGATTCTTTTCAATGTCGCGCTTATTCGCACCACAAGCGCGGACAGATTGTATTGCCAGTTGAGCTACTTGGACGTATGTTCTGATGAAGGCGCTGAGAAGGTGGACTAGTACTCTTCTCCGGACCGCGCATCTGGAGGGACTCGAACTTTTGCCAATAGTCTCTGGGCGTGCTCAGGAAACTCCCTTCACTCGTAGCCGATCATCACTATAACATACCTCCAATCCCGTGAGTTCCCTAGATTTTGCCCAGGGGACAGAGGCGCGACGTCCGCACTAGCCGGAACAACAAGGCACCGAAAACTCGCGGTTCCTATACAACGGCTTTACCACCTTCCTCACCTGCAATTGGTGCTCAGAAGCGACGGAGATTGTCAAGACCTCTTCAGCGGGTACCGTGTGGAAAGAGGCGGTGGTATCGCTCCTGTTGAGAATCGCCGCTCGTGCTCGCTGCTAGGAGGCTGATCCGATCACGTGTCCAGCTCGTGAAGACCCTAATAATGAGGCCCTATATAACAAAGAATGCCGTCTCCCACAAGCGCCGAAGTTAAGTCATTGTTTTGCGTCCCTGAGCTTTCTATACGCCCCCACCAAACGTGGGGAGCGATCCCCGCTCGCCTGCAAGATAAATAACCACCCGCTCGGCTCCTTGCGTCTTTGGCACAAGCTTTAATCGAGCATGGGTCGGCGTACACATGCTCTTCGTGAACGTTAATATAAGGCATCCGCGGAACGATACCCCGATACCATTTTTACATTCTCTTGAGTTAGCTCGGTTTCTGCTGTCCCAAGGTTTTGGGGTTGCGCCAACTTATGGAACAGGACCGGCATCCGGTGCTAGCAAGGTGTAACGCAACGATCGATTTATCGAGCACCTCTACCTCGCTTTGATAGTCAGGACTCAGCGCAATGCCACTGGCAGTTCGGCGCGCGCCGCACGATCGAGCTAACGCTATGATTATGCGTAAGGGGTAGCCATAGCCTGTCCCCACGTAGGACGAGGCGATCGGTCGTCGTGTCCGCGAAACGTATTACCTCATGACAACGGTATCAGTTGCTACCCTCCGCCCTGCATGTTTGGGTGGCGACGATGCGCCGTTGGCGGAGTAGATGAGAAATGGCTCCGTCACGCCGGCGTCTACTTACTCCGATCGAGAGATGTTTCCACGTGATACTCGGAATCAACGTGTCTCAACTTTCAAGTCGCTCGGCTGCCCCGACAAGCTTGTCATCGACCTTCATCTGGCCTCCTCACATTCTCCGCTATCGCCATAATGAATGTCAGCATGTCTCCGTAGTACGCCACGCATTTCCCTTTCCACGGGCGACCCCTCCAGGGCAGGCCCTCGCACTTGCTGTGGCGCGCGCAAACGGTGTTGATTAGAGTTGAATTATACTAAGATCTAAGAGAGGTGGGCGTATGTTTCTCATCTCTGCCCCGAGGGCTAAAGCTAATCTAGACATTCTCTGCAACCAGGCACAAGGTCTCAAAGGTGAAGGGGCTGCGTTGCCCTGCCTTTGTGTGTGCTAGCAGTGTACTCGTCCCTGCCACAACATTATGATATCTGCCTCGCGCGCCCTTACCGCGCTCCGCCCACCATGAGGGAAGACGTGTCTCATAACCTTTTCTTCGTGTTTCTACGGTGCGCAGAGGAAGGTCTTATTATCATCATTATCTCAGTACGAGGTAAGCACACATTTCCACGGTCACATAGTTTCAGAATGTGCTGCTCCGCGGGCTAATCGAAGTTTGAATTAATGCGACCACCATCTGCATACTCAAAAATTTTACGATGTCACCGGAACATGACAACTGAAATCATGTCGCAAGGCAGATATCCGCTTGGAAGAATCGCTAGGCAATTGAAAGGCAATGAACCGGTCTCGTTACGCCTCAGCCCTACTCAGCTTCTGCTACGCACACACTCGGTATAAGAGCTTCGAGCTCAGCAAGGATTCCAACGCAACCACCACAAGCCCCTTGTACTTTCCTTCCCCTCCTCAAGCCCGTCTCGATCGGACTGTTCGCTATGTCGAATGTGAGAGATTTCTCTCGTGTCATATCACGCTACTTAACCACGCTCCTCCAGGCATCAACTAACACTGTGCGATACCTATCCTGCGTTTTGCAGACGCTTGATGTTAGTGACGCGTATCAACGTGTGGCTCCCAAACACTGACTGTGTCGATATTTATAGGAAATTGAAGGAATCCAGCCTGGGTTGGCACCGAGCTTTGGCGAAGTAGCTTCTCGTGTCGTACGTAACTTCACTGATTAACAACACACGGCCAAACTCATCCTATCTTTAGATTAAGCTCATTCGAGGCCTCGGAGCCACAGATCCGTCTTACATCCCCCCTCGATACATGCCACTGTGGACCAATTGCCCAGTTGATTCCATGCATCATCTTCTCTCCCATCCTGCAGTCGATCCTGCGGTCCCGTCGACGAGCGCGCAAGTCATCACTCACGTAAGCTCACATCTCACTGAAGAAGCTGCGCAGCCTTCTCCTAGAAAGACGGTAGAAAATAGTAGGATATCCTGCAGCGTGCGATATTTTGATACTTCATTTTCCCAATTTGCGCTCATTCCGCTCTAATGTAGCACGCTAACGACAACTCGCAATTTTACCGTAATATCGAAGCCACTCCGACGTCCTCAGTTGCTGCTCCACTCCCGCAAACACCGCGGATCGCAGAGTTGTATCAAGAGCTATACAACAAAGGTGCCCCCATCGACGGCCCACGAGTAGAAACCGTCCACTTCATGGCATGCGGGCGACGCGGTCTTCCTGTGAACGCTCTGAACAACATCGATAACGGGGATAATCTTGCGTTCCCTATTTGCGCCCCGATTAAGATGAAAGTGGCACTACGCTTTGGAGTGGGTACTCGTGTTTACTTCGGTTTCCCTCCTTCACGTGCTCATCAGCCCCACAACTCATAGTTCATGTCACACGAGGTGAAACAAGTCAATGTTCGCCGCATTGACGACACTCCCGTGACTATCAAGACCATGTCACGTACCATCGTCCGGACGCTCGAGAGGGCCGTGGTGAGTCGCACTTCCGCCCCACTCCTTCTCCACTCCCTGCAAGGCTGATTATATTTCGTGTCTAGAAGGAGGCCGAACAACGCGGAGAGCATATTCTCCACAACGGCCAAGAAGTACGCTTCGAGCAGCTCGTGCTTCTCCGCCTCGAGCATGTCGCACAGGGAAGCTTGCAACCCGTTGTGGGCGTGCTGCTCACAAACTAGGCCCCTCTTCTCAGTCTGGTGGCCACCTCATGGTGCCTTGCTCGTCTGTGGCTCCTGTTCGGCGTGTGCGGCGATAAGAGACTCATCGTTCTGGACATTAAGGGCTGGACCTGGCCGATATGCGGACCAGGTCGGAAGGAGCGTGGGAGCACATGTTTCACGCAGGGCGTAATTTCGAAGCCGACTGGACATCGAGGGAGGTGATAGGGTCATATGCGTGGAGTACATGTTGTCTGATGCATGGGCTTCAAGGCCGTGTTCATTCATCTCGCCGGGTCGCGCCGGGCGCGTTTCCTTCCCCCGGAGATCTATGCTTACGTCATGTGCCTCGTACTTGATACTCTATTAATTTGTAATCTTCACTCAAAGAAGCATCATTATTGTACAACAAAAAGAGAGGAACCTGAAATCGACGCAAGAAACGGACATCGTCTAGTCCGAATCAAATAAATGTCTGATGTAGGCTCGAACGCTTTCCTGCGGACTCGTCAAGTTGCGCGTACCCACGGTGAGGACCTTGGCGCATTATCATCGGGCCTTGAACCGATGTGTGGTGTGTCTCAACTTTCAACTATGTAGGAACTATAAGGGCATTCCAGTAAGGGCAGAGAAAAATGGAGATACACGGTCCTCGGAGAGCATTATATACGTATGATAATGGGAAATTGCTTCACCGCGATCGATGAGGAACAAGATAGACGAGCCTACGGTAGGCTCAAATGGAGATCCTGTTGATGCGAGTACCTGAAAGTCAGCTCTCTTAAATAGCGTGGAAGACGCACGGAAGAGGGTAGATGCCTTCCCCTTCTAGGATCACGGAGATACGCACCGTCGTGGCGTTTACACACGGCTTCATAAAAGGCAACAAGCAAGCGCATGGTTGCTTTCTGTGCAGTTTGTAGGACGTAACTTGTAAGGGTTCGTATTAATCATCTCATTTTGCAACGACGAAGAATCTGTTCCCTATCAACTCTCTGACGAATAAGCTCGCTCTCTGAGCGGCTGAGAATATATTAACGACACAGTCCGGTCCAGCGAATAGACAAATAACGAGAGATCGACTCGTACATAATGGAGGCAGAAAGGTACTAGCCCAACCGGCGTCCTGCGGCCCGGTAGAACTGAATGATAGATACGTGAATATATAAATAATGTAAATAGCGGAGTGCGTGCACGCGCGCACGAGGGCAGGAGTCGCCGAGGCTAGAAGATCAAGTTTCCGGGTGATTCGGCCACGACGCTGGCGGAACGAGTCACAGAGGCAGTGTGCAGCACACCGTGCCGCAACCACGTGTCTGCGCACGGCCCTCAGTGCTTCGCGCAGCGAACTCCAATACGGGGCTGGAGGCTTCCATCTGAGATGCAGTCGATGCTGAGCAGTACAAGGTCCTCGAACGCGTGTTGGAAGCGAGGCTCGCATGTTTTGCATGCCTCCTACCGGCGACACGTGAGCACATGAGGCGGCCGCGAGGGAGTTGGACGCTCACGATGAACCTGAGCAACTGCCGAGCGGCATAGATGGCCAGATGACCCTTCGACGGCTGGAGGATGGTGCCGTCGCGCTTGCGCGTGGTGACCGTCACTTGGTGTCGTTCAAGGGGGAAGCCGGGGAACTGGGCAAAGGGGAGCAACGAGCGTCAGATAGAGCAGCGGACTTAATGAGTATCTTGGAAGTTGCGACGTACGTTGAAGACAAAAGACATCTTCTGCGCCATACGCAAGTTGGGAAACGCGACCTGGTCAGGGTCCGAGATGCCGCTGGTGTCTTCTTTGAAGGCACGCTCGAGGCTGTAGGCGTCGTACTCGATCGACCGGGGCACGTCTCCGACCTTCTTCCTTAGACCCTTCACATATGGATCCTGCTTGAGTTCCTGAGTATGCGTTAGATAGGCTTCCGGCGGAGTACATCGAGATAGACAAGAACCGATGCACACCATAATAATGGGTTCCTGAACGCTAACGTGGGTATGGTTCAATCTGTTGTAAAAGTCCATGGCGCAGCTTTCGACGGTAGGAGGACATGATCCTATGGCCGCGTTCAGGGGGTTGTGGTGCATGACGGGGGGCAGCGGCGGTGGGAATAGCGGCAGGGGCAGCGGGGGATATTGAATAGGGCCGTAATAACACTCCGTGTACGAATGGGTTATGGGAGGAGTTGCAGCAGGTGGCTGTTCACTGGCTGTGGGTTGGCCCAAGCGGGTATGCGCAGTGTGCGAGGTTCCCGGGAAAGAAGCAGGGCTCGGAAAATAGTTGCCGGGCCATGCTAGGTTATCTCTACGACAGATGTCTCCGACGGGTGCGTTCCACAGGGCAGGAGGTTGACGAAGAGGCGAGACATCCGTCATGTGCATAAACGGGGGTAGTGATGAGGTCGTAATAGACAAACGGTCGTTAGTAGTGCTTGTGTACGGGCTGGATCCGAAAACCGGATTACAAAACGTAGGCTTAGATTCATCGTAGGGAGTAACGATGGCGCCGGGGATTTGGTGAAGGGGGCCTGTGTTGAATCTTGAGGGAGGTATCGAGAAGCCTGCAGTGGGATGCGAAGCCGCAACGCCAACGTTACGTTCGACGCTTGCTTCGACTGAGTAAATGTTCGTTGACGAGCCCACTATAGGGTCTTCATCGTTGAAGCGATTGTAAGGTGCCGGGACTGTCGCGCTGGAATGGAGGGAGGTTTGGCGCATAAGCCGTGGGGCACATAGGGGAGGTTGGAGGCACGAAGGACAGGGAGGGGGTGCAAACGTATAAGAAGGATCTAGGAAATGCGTACCCTTCACAGTATCACCTGCTAACTTGTGCTCCTACAAGGATAGCCCTTCCTTGCGGCAAGGCCTTCACTGCATCACCTGCAGATGCGATGTCGGCATGTTTTCCCTCGGAGGGGGGTGCGACGTGGATGCAACGCGCATATTGAGGACCGGATCTAGAGTCCCGAGCAGCCTCGGGAAGGCAAGATCATAGGGTTCCTGGTACTTGGATCTACACGAGCTCTTCCGAATAGTGAAGGGCTCTTGTAAAAAGACGAATAAGACGCTGACCCACAGGCTGTACAATTGATAACTCACAAGAAGAAGTCGAGGCGAAAACGAGGCGTTCTGTTAAGAAAGACGCTATCCACAAGTCGTGCGGACGAAGGCCTCGTTATGCATGCTTCCGATTAGATGGCAGGCCGAGGGGAGGATATTTGGGGGAAGATATTTGGGGGACTTCGGGCACTTGGGGACGTAACACGGCCGGCGCATTAGCACCCTGGTGCATGTGTATAGAGCGTGGTGGTCATTGCGCACACCCGCGCGCGGCATGTCTGGCACTTTAAATACCTATTTTAGTGAGCCAGAGCATAGGGAGCAAATGGCCGGATGTATCTTACCGGGCGGAAGGTACAGCATCCCGACCCCAGTTTCATCTCGGGAATCTTGATGCCGTCAAGGGCTCGTGTGCGTAGGATAACTCCGAAAGGCGGGGTAGGTAGAATCGAAGGCCTCTTCGGGGTGATGATAAAACCCGATGCTTGGGTGTCAAGGAGTGTCGGAACGGTGGTTGATGGGTGAGAGCCGGCATTGAAACGTTGTTCGTTGAACGAGCATGTTGTAGATAACTGGAGGGGTTTGGGGTGTACGAAACTGGGCCGCAGCAGACAGTTGAGAAGGCAAGAGAGCGCAGCTGCGAAGCAAGGTGTGGCGGGGATACAGGACGTCGCATTGCCGGGCCCCAGCCTCGACGACCTCGAGTCTGCCACCATCTCCAGCGCCTACTCATTTGGGCGATGGGAAAATGTTACCGGCAACTCCCGCACCCCGGCCGCCACACCCCTGCGGGCCCAGCCCACCCCTCATGCTCAATCCCAACTCATTCTCTATATAAAGTCCCGCGGAACTCGGAGACCCATAGATATAACGCGGGTTCTGTGGGTGACGTACAACGCGCTTAAATAGCATTCAAACTCGTATTCTAACCCATATACACTACTTAACTAAACTTCAAGAGGGCCGTTCGGGCCTGCGTGCTGCACTATGCGCATGACACCAATCCGCGGTTGGAATGTCCCATCAGACACGAGGTCGACAGAAAGAAGTACGAGATCCTCGATGCGGTAGGGGAAGGTCGGGGATGATTGCTGCAACCACGATCAGCAAAGACCGGAAAAACGTAGCAGTGAACGCCCCACCATGAATCTCCGGAGCTCACGAGCAGCATAGGTAGCAAGTTGACCTCTTGTGGGAGGAACGAGCTGCCCACGGCGCATCCGTAGAATGCAGACCTGTCGTCGATATGCTTGAACACCCTCCATGTCAAACTGGGAGCAAACAAAGTACGTTAGTGCCGGGGGACACGGCCGGATAGTTGTTTGCATGCGTACGATGAACATGAATGTCATCTTTTGCGGGATGTTTGTCCAGGAGTAGAAGGCTGGTAGCTCGTATCCAAGTTCCTCCGGATAAATCTCGGCAATCGCACTTGTGATTGGGAGGCCACCGAAGTCGATGCTCATTTGGCCTAAGGTATATGTCCTACTTCTGTTCAGGCCACGGTCGTAGACACCTTGGACAAGTTCCTGTGGTTCAGGATGAGCTGCTACTCCCTCAACATGAAATGGGGTGCTTGCCTGTATGTATAGTTCAAAGCTGGAGGGCATGATAAGCGAAGTAGACATCCTCGATGGAGACAGTTGTCGGTTTCTGTTTGGGTGGTCAACCCTGCCATAGATAACTTATATTCCGCGTGCCATCCCGTACCCAGCTCGTACTGTGAAGCGAACCCGTTACCAAAGAGTCGCAACAGGCACCTCAACATCAACGTGCCATAATCCGGAGGTGAGGTAGTGGAATGTGGTGGAGACACCGATTTCCAGTGTTTCTCCTTTCCTGTTATTACGCGCGTGCAGGTAGTAGCACAGCTTACGTTTACGTTGTAACGAGTACCCATCATGTAGAGTACAAGCCGGGATCCTCGGAGTTCTGAAAGGGGGTCGTGTCCGCAGAGGCGCTCTCCATGATGGCTGCTGTTCGCGCGAGTTTTACACCTTCACAGTTCGAGTGCCCCCGAGGGCTCACCGCACCTGTGTAGATGTGCCACCACATACGGAGTGTGGTTGATCTAATACGGCTGGAGTTGAGATGGTATTCAGCTAACCAATCTCCTATTCCGATGTGAAGTTGAAACACAGGACTACCAAATGAAATCCGCTGCAGCGTCCACGACACCGCGCCCTTCTCCTCAGATAATATCCACAACACCGCGACGCGGCGAGATAATCGCCACTACCTTGCTGAACTCGAGCAGGTCGCCTCCTCTAGTAGCGACCAAGTCGGCCTCCAACGGGTCGGCCTTGATCCCCAAGAGCGTTTCCAGGTTCGTGGTGACCAAGGCCAGGGCATCGGTCTTCGAGATGCTCCCGCCGGACTCGAGGGCGACCTGATGGGAAGATTCGTTAGTGGAGCCGAATAGTACATAGGGCTATCCAGCGGCGCCATACCCATCCAAGATCAAACCGAGTATTGCGCGCGTCCGCCTTGTCGGTGGCCCCTATCGCAACGGTGACGTTATGCTCTATGAGCAGTGCTACGGCGCTTTTCTCGGAGAGCGGCGGCCCTGGAAGACTAATTGCGAGAGGTTTATGTAACGTTAGTTGTCTGTGAACCAAAGGGAAGACGAGACGACTGGCGTACATGCGGCGCTCCTCCCAGCTACCGGGGAACGGTCTCGAAGGTGCGACGACAACGCCTATCTGGGCCGCAGCAAGCTCCGCGGCAAGCAGATGGGCCTCCGCCGCGCCCAGGAGGGTGATCTTGATCGCCGAACCGAGGGACTCCTCAACCTCGGCCTTCAGAGATATGATGGACGCAATCGCGTCTGCACTTGAGACTTCGATCACGAGCGGCGCCGACCCCTGATAACGGCGAAATTCAGCTCTATGAATCTCCGGATATCCGGATGCAGCAGGTGAGGGGACATTTCGGTACGTACCGCTCTGACTCTTTCGAACCACATTCCCATATCACCTTTGGCATCGCTTATGAGCAGGTGCCTCAGTGCCGCGAGCTGCGTGCTCACGCTCGCAGATCCGCCCGGGTGTACCGTAACGTGGACAGCCCCCGCACCGCTCACAAGCGCCCCCCGGCCCAGCTTGTGCCGCGCACCTGTGGAGAAGGCTGCATTAATCCCGGAAACGAAACCGCGCGTAAGAGGCGCGACGATTCCCGTAGTGACGCCACCGCGGTACGCGAGCCTAAACAAGGAGACACTGTCGGAAATGGGAAGTTGTGAGAGGAGCGTGGCACTCACAACGCATCGCGCGTTCCAAACTGCAGCCCGTCGGCTGCGCGAATGAGCGCGCCAGCACCCCCGACGATCTCGGGGACTCCGCCGGAGAGCGGGTCGAAGACATAGCCATCTTGAGTTGATAGCTCCTGGTCGATTTCCTGGACGCCTAACGCGGAGCCAGCGCTGACAAGTCCAGGACCCACAGAGCCGCCTTGGAGGTCAACATATTCAGCGTCGGCGTCCATATACTCTGCACAGGTCTGTGGAGAGGCGCAGGTGATCTGGCCGTTGCGTGTGACGAAAACCCCTGGGGCTATGCCGTCGGAATGAGGGGCGGGCGCAGCATACGTAAGCTTCACGCCCAAGCCGTCGCGGAGGTAGATGCTGGTCAGGTTTGTGAACACGACAGTGCGCGCGCGCGAGGGCGAAGGCTCGAGGGGCGGGAGGCCATCGTGCGCGAGGGTCTCCTTCATTTCCTCCTCGAAGCTGGGGGTTTTTGGGAGGACTTGGGAGGACTTGGGTTTCGTAAGGAGGTGGGGAGCCTCAAGTTGCGGGATGCCGTCAATCCAAACTTGCTGCGGGGTCGCACCGAGCGCGAGTGGGTGACTGTCCCAGAGAACAACGTCTACAGCCCTTACTAAGCCTGACAGCGTTGATATGATGTAACAAAACCTGACCTGCATCGTATCCTACAAGATAATGAGTTGGCGTCACATAACACAAAACATACGCATAGAGAAGGACGAACCTTCTTTGACGTATCCAATCCTGTGGTCTTGGCCCATGATAGTTGCAGGGGTAGACGTCACGGCAGCCAAAGCAAGGTTGTGAGGAAGGCCGTAGAAGAATGCCTGTTGCGCCTCGTGAAGCAAGTACCGCGAGTTCAGTACAGGATGGTCAGACTGCCATTAGAGAGTATCAGTATTAGTCAGATCGCCTATTCACTGGGACATACCTTCATGACAACCTGGAGGCCGTTATCCGCGAGTACTCTGGGTGCGAACTCTGACCCGCGATAAGCCTCACGCTTGTAGCGCGCATGTGTGGCAAAGAGGGCAACGCCAGGAGGGTGGCCATACGCTGACTTGAGGGTGTCGGGGACGAGGTATGTCTCATGTGCGTGGTGGAAAGCCGCGATAGAGAACTTGAATTCGTTTGTGATCTGGTACCCTGCCTCAGCATCCCACTATTGACACAGGTGACTTGCACATGCGCACCCGGACAAGGTCATCGAGATCAACGGTTTCGTAGCAGTGAGTTTGCACCTAAGTGATCTACGTCAGATAGGAAAAGGCTTCTGGGAAGTTGGCTCGTACCTTCACACGGCCCCTGAGAACGTCAACGAGTGCTTCCCATTGGAGATTTTCAGGGTACGCGCCGAGGCTAGACCAGTCTCCATTCTTCGCCTTTGCGCAGAAATCGTCTTGCGCTTCCTTCAGTTGACGCGCGTGATCGTACGCTTGGCGGAACGCCCACGCAGTGTCCATGCGAGTGCCGGAATAGACCCTGTCTGGATTTTCTCCGCATGCATGCCTGTCGGAAGGAAAGATCAAAGAGCTGAAACGGTAACAACTAGTGGTATGGCGTACTTCATCTGACGGAACCTGAAGTACGTGGACGGGTCGTACAGAGTCGTATTCGTTTCGTATGGGCTTTCGAGAAGCATTCCAGTGGGCGCGCGATCCGCGGTCGGTCGCAGCTTGATGATGATACCCTGCCCGCCGATCGCGTTCGCAGATCCAGGAAGCACGAGCGCAGTCTATAGATGGGGTTAGCACAGCGATGCACAGATGATTTTTCACACTCACTGTGACGCCTCCGGAGATGCTGAGTTTGAAAGCATCATCACGGGTATTCAGCCCGTCGAGGGCACGAAGCCACTAAGACCACGTCATTAACGGGGGGGAACCAAAAACTAAAGAGGGGGGACGCACCGGAAGGACTGGTCCCTTTCTGGAGTTAGTGTCCGCCGCACCCCTGAGGCGGGGTGCACTCTGGACGCCACTAAGAAACGTTTAACGCCTCCCGAAGACTAGCTTAGAGAGGATATACGAACATGTGGCTATGCAGGTCGACGATTCTATCAAAAAGGGTTAGCCAGCTACTATCTAGTTCAATCGTTGGGCTTACCCAGGAGACACCCATTTCCCCTCAGCATCTATGAACGTGGAACGTTCGAGCTGTCCAAGTTCCTTGGTAGTGGCTCCTCCCACGTAGATGTGTCGAATGATACCGCCGTCGAGAAGGATGTCCCCCTTGACCTCTTCGAGGCCATTGTCGCTGCCTGTCCAGATAGTCGCATTCTATATCGCGTAATTCCATCGTAAGCCGGGTACTTTCCAAACACCAAGCATATACGAGACGACTTACCGCGATGAACGTCGGCATCGTGCCAGAAACAAACCGGTCCGACAACTGCCGCGAATGGAAATCGGGCGGAGGACCCGGCGGCACGTCTAGTAACTGGCATTTCTCCAGCCATTCTTGCGCGCGCAGCGGCACCTGGACGCGCTCCTCTGCCTTCCAAACCTGAGTAGAAATCCCGAGGTACTGCAGCGTCACGAGCGATAAGGCGGCGCCTAAGACGACGCGTAACCGCCGGTGACGATGACGCCTGGACGTGTCGCGCGCGTTGGCATGCTCGTCGCGTGCGTACGATGGAAGGCCCGGCTTCTCCTCAGCGTCGCGCATGTCTGGAGGACCGCGCGTACTACGTAGGACGAACGGTAGGAGGAAGAGCGCGATTGAGGCTAAGAAATTGGGATCATTTCAAGTTATAAGTATAGCCGACTTTAGTCAGCATTGCCGCGATACACCATGTGGACGTGCGATAACGCAACGTCAGAAACATGGTGCATGAGAATTCTGTGGAGGCCACTGCAGAGAGGCCCGTGAGGCAAGAACCCTTCCCATGAGAGAGGGAAGAAGGAAGTCGTGCTCCGTGAATGGACCGCGAGATCGGCGTGACGCGTTTTGTCACTAAGAGCACGCGTCACGTCACTATGTCGTCATCGTCACAACATATCACCACTACTCATGCTGCTTTGCGCTGCCACCACCGCTTCGGCTGATTCGGCAGGAAGAACCCCGACTGCGGTGCGGGAGGCTAACCTGTATTTCCTTCTGTAACGATAGTTTGTTCCTACGGATATGACTCGATAGAAGGCGAGTACGACGGCTGGCACAGTGGCGACTAGTAGGTGGCCTTGAGACTGAGTCGGAAGTCCTCATGTCGCCGCTCTGCATAAAACACTGTTCAACCGTTATGAGACTTTGCTGTGCGCGGCAGTGTGGTACTGTACAAGGGGTACGTAGAGAAGGTTGTACATACTACAATGTCAAAGGTTATAATGAGGTCGTGGAAAAAAGAATGATCGAATAACTTTCAAAGCCCAGCCAACAAAAATATACACACTCGACCCAGCAGCCGGCCTGAAAAACTAGCGGCGGCTCCGACGAGTGCACACAGAAACGATCCGGGCGCTGTCGGCCAAGAGCCTTGAGACACCAAGCGGCTGTGTACCGGCAAAGCAGTGCACACCAGGCCGCGGCGTGGCGAGCCATTCAGCTCGAGGAGAGCACGGGCTGCCACTTGCCGGGGCCGATCTCCTCGAGCTGGTAAAAAACTACACGGTCCCACGAGACGTGGATCATGTTTGCCTGTGGATAAGGAGAAGGAGAGGGGGAGAGGGGGGCGAGGGTTAGCACGGGCGGCGGTGGTAACTTGGCAGCGTGGAGGGATGCACACCTGGATGAAGTGCACGCACGCACGTGCAATGCGCCGCGCAAGGGTCTGGAGCTCGACACGCCCGTCGTAGCTGTCCGCGGGGAGCTCGTACGTCATCGAGCTGTACCCGGTCCACTGTGGCGTCCGTCAGCAAATACCGATGTTGAGAGAAGAAAGACGGTACGCGTACTCTGATTTTCAAGATGATGCGACCGCGGGCATCCGCGTTGAGGTCATAGAGCGAGTAATAGTCGTTCTTGCTCAAGTGCGTGCCGTACACGGCCTCGCCGAGCGTGATGCCGCTCCGGACGCCGCCCAGGCGCTTGAACTTGATGACCGTCGTGCCGCTCCCGCCCGTAGCATAGTTGTCGTGCGGGGGACGAGTGCGCAAGTGCGAGCGCGACATGGACGACGCGCCGTGGCGGGGGCGAATGTACGGCGCGCTGTGGGACCCTGTGTGATACGGGTCGCGGGTGTCCAAATCGTCATATTCTGCGCGATGGTGGTGCCGAGGCCCGGGGGTCAGCGATGCAGAGAGGGCGTGGGAGGGAGGACGGGGGGAGTGCGGCTCACCTCTACCCAATTGACTGATGACACTGTGAGGATATACTGCGGGGTACACGCCGTCACCTGGGACGTACCCCTGGGGAGCGGTCAGGGTCGTTGAGGGAATATGACACTAAGACGAGGTGCTCACATCCGTGTGTGCGGTCCCTGTTGAATCATACCCACCGTCTTCGTTCGGGTCGACAGGCCTAGCATGCGACCGGGTGTCACGGGGGTCGTACGCCCGGTACGCCATCGCGATAAATTCTGAGGAAGAGGATTGTGGTGATGAGAGGATTTGTGGTGGTGCAGATGCAAGGATGAGGTTGGGTCGACGACTCGACGGAGAGGATTGCTTGATGTCCTTCTAAGATAACTTGGTCCCAACGACGGCGTCTAACTGCCTCGAGGACTCCCCGTGTCAACCTTACGACCTTCGCACTTTATTTAGCAAACTATAATGATGATAGAGCGGGGCCACAATCCCGGACTCTGGTCAGGAGGAGGGCTCTGTCGAAGAGGTTTGAGGTAACGTTGAGTGACATCAATTTCTCCATCCACTGAATGACAAAAACCTAAACAAGGCCCGTCCTACTTCGTGGCCCAGGAATAAGTGGGTATAGACAGATTCCGATCCCTAGAGCAGGTCCACGACCCCACGACGAGGAGAGATCACTCCTACGACCTTGCTGCTAAAGTCGAACAGGTCGCCGCCTCGGGTGACAACGAGATCGCCTTGGAACCCACTAGTCTGGATCCCGAGTAGAGTCTCCACGTTGACAGACGCTAACGCGAGCGCATCGGTCTTTGAGATGGCCCCGTTCGCCTCGAGAGCAGCCTGATGGTATATGGGTGAGATGACGACGTCATAAGCGAGGTAGTTGAACGACGAAACATACCCAGGCGAGATCGAAGCGAGCATTGCGCGCATCCCACGTTTCCCTGATCCCGATGGCCACAGTGACGTTGTGCTCCATGAGCAGCTGGACGCCACCCTTCTCAGTCAAGGGCGGCCCCGGCAAGCTGACATCAAGTAATCAGCACCAGCATCGGGGTGCAGTTGTAACATGGCGAACTTACACACGACGCTCCTCCCAGGAGTTAGGGAACGGCCGAGCGGGAGTGAAGACAACGCCGACGTTGGCCGCGCCGAGCTCCTTAGCAAGCAAAGGGGCCTCCGTCGCGCCCAGGATGGTGAACTTGAGTGACGCCCGGAGCTTCGCCTCGACCTCATTCTTCAGCGCGATGACCGATGCGATGACATCGGCGCTCATGGCCTCGATGACGAGTGGTGCCTCGCCCTAGGTAATACCCAAGTCAAATTTGAGCTCAACTAGTAGCTTAAAATATGACGTTTGCGTACCTTCCGGATCTTATCGAACCACACTTTCATGTCTCCGCTCGTTTTCCCGAGGAGAAGGTTTCGCAACGCGGCTATTTGCGTGCTCACGCTAGGGGTGCCTATGGGGTGAATCGCGACGTGCACCGCGCCCGCCTCTTGCACGACTGCGCCGGGTGCGAGCCTGTGGGCGGCGCCCGTAGAGTAGGCTGTGTTGAGCCCCGCCAGGAATCCTTCCGATTCGGGCGCGACGACGCCGCTGGTAACTCCCGAGCGGTATGCCAACCTATTACGAGGAGTCAACTTTCACGTGGACGGCGGTATGGATGTGGCACGTACAGTGCGTCGCGAGTCCCGAACATCAACCCGTCTGCGGCGCGGATGAGGGCGCCAGACCCGCCGACTATGCCCGGGACGCCTTGGGTAAGCGCATCGAAGACCGGACCGTCGTGCGTCCACGTCTCTTGGTCGATCTCCGCGAGGCCCAAAAGGGTACCCGCGGAGGTGAGGCCGGGTGATACCGCGCCACCTTCGAGGTCCACGTACTGGGCGTCAGCTTCGAGGTCTTGCATGGCGGTCGCGCAGGTGGTTGCGGGGGGACCGTAGCAGATGGGCACGCCGTCGCGCACGACGAAAGCTGCCGCGAGACCGGAAGATGCGAGAGTAAAGGCCTCGTTGATGCTTGCGCTCTCGGCGTCCCGGAGGAAGACGCTGCTCACGTTGGTGAAGACGACCGTGCGCGAAGAAGCAGGGGCTGCTGCCAGCGGTGGGAGACCGTCGAACTCCAGCGTTTGCTTCATTTCCTTGTCGAAATTAGGCACTTTCGGGACCTTTTGGAACGCCGCGGGCTTGAAAAGGAGGTGTGGAACCTCCAACTGCGCGATGCCGTCAATCCACACTTGCTGTGGAGTAGCTCCAAGCGCAAGAGGATGGCTGTCCCAGAGTACGACATCTACGTAAAGAAGAAGAACCGGGCATGAGAATGGGGGTGTGGGTGAGTATGGACGAAAGTAGGCACGGACCAGCATCGTAACCTAGTGGCAGTGTTAATCTCGGCCCGCGGTGATATATGAGTCAACATACCCTCTTTAATGTACCCAATACGATGATCCTGTCCCATAATCTTCGCGGGAGTAGACGTTACGGCAGCCAGCGCGAGATTGTGGGGTAGGCCGTAGTAATGTGCCTGTTGGGCTTCAAAGAGGAGATACCGGGAGTTGAGAACCGGATGATCCGACTGCACGTGAACGGGAGAACATCAGAGGGTGTACATATAGCATAGGATGAAACATGCCTTCATAATGACCTCGAGGCCGTTGTCTGCGAGAATTCTCGGTGCAAACTCGGAGCCGCGGAACGCTTCACGCTTGTAACGAGCCTGAGTAGCAAATAAGGCAACGGCAGGAGGGTGTCCTGGACCAACAAGATAAGCGATTCAAGTGGCTGTGGGTGAGTGGGGTCGATCATGCTTACCGTAGGCCGACTTTAGCGTATCGGGAACGAGATATGTCTCGTGCGCGTGATGGAATGCAGCGATCGGGAACTTGAACTCATTACTGATCTAGATCGCCAAGATTAATGGAGCAGGAAGCACGTATCAAAGTCCGCGAACATACTCTAACAAGGTCATCGAGATCGACGGTCTCGTAGCAGTGTGTTTGTACCTACCAAAGAGATCAGGTTTGCGCAATGATACAGGGCGACTAAACCTACCTTAACGCGCCCTCTGAGAACATCTACGAGGGCTTCCCATTGGAGGTTCTCGGGATACTCCCCAAGACCGGCCCAGTCTCCCCGGGTAGCCTTGTCACAGAACGCATCTTGAGCTTCCTTGATACCACGCGCATGATCATAAGCCGAGCGGAACTCCCAGGCAGTATCCATACGCGTATTGCCGTATATGCGGTCTGTGGACGCCGTTGGTCAGTCTTTTCCAACAAGAATGACAGAAAGTCCTACCTGGGTTTTCACCGCATGCGTGTCTTCATGCCACACATTTGTGAGTTAATGTTCCAGCCAGATTGACCCGCATACACTCACTTCATCTGTCGGTAGCGGAAGTAAGCTCGAGAATCGTACACGCTGCTATTCTTCTCGTAAGGGTTTTCCAGCAGCATGCCTGTCGGGGCACGATCATCGGTGTGCCTGAGCTTGATAACGATACCTTGGCCTCCGATGGCGTTGGCTGACCCGGGGAGGACCAAAGCCGTCTATGATGCATGAGTGAGACATGACACATAGAGCGATCTATGTCACGATGAGAGCTTACCGTGACACCGCCCGCGATGCTCAGCCTGTATGCATCGTCTCGAGTGTTCAGTCCGTCGAGCGCACGGAGCCACTGAAATCGCACATTAGCTTTATCTCAGAAATTCATTGATAGAAGAAGGTCACGTACGGGAAGCACGGGGCCCTTGAAAGAGTTGGTATCGTCCCCGCCTCGTAGTTCCGGTGAGCTATCCACGCCCCTATAAACAGCGTTAGGTCGATACACAAAATTGGCTAGAACTACCTACAGATGGCTATGCATATCTACAATCCTGATGTCGACACTTCAGTAAGCTTCCAAGTGGACGACTCAAAGTGGATAAGTGCGACGCTCACCCCGGAGAAACCCATTTTCCCTTGGCATCGACCCTTGCAAGTGTGCTGTACTGTGCGAGAAAAGCCGGCTCGATGGCGCCGACGCGTTTGACGATGCCGCCATCGAGAAGGATGTCTCCCGTCACTTCCTCCATGCCGTCGGCGCCACCAGTCCAGATGGTAGCATTCTGATAGTAGAGTGAGTAGATGTCGTAACAAGAGAGACGGAAAAAAGACGACTTGCCGTAATCAACGTAGGTGTTGTCCCATGAACGAAGCGGTCTGACGCCTTTCGGGCATAGAAGTCGGGAGGAGGGCCGGGCGGAACGCTGAGCGCCTGACACTTCTCGAGCCATTCTTGCGCACGAAGTGGCAGTGGCACAGCCTCTTCTGTCTGGCGAACATATGTAGACAGGCCCAGATATTGTAGTGTCGCGAGAGATAAGACGACACATAGGACGACGCGAAGGCCACGCGATAGCCTCCCACGACGGGGATGGGGTGACGTGTCGCGCGAGCCAACGCGGCCAGCGTTCACGTACTCCGGGAGGCCGATCTTACTGTCTTCCATGCTCCTCGGCAAGCCTGGTGTGGTCGAGTAAGATCCGTGCGGGTGTTGAACGCGGTTGTGAGTCGCGACAACCGCGAACAAGGTTTCGTGGCACGCGAGTATTTGGGCGCTATCCGGGTGATCCGGGTGAGTCAGCCATGGCCCATCAGTGACGTCATGCTACTCAACGCCCTCGCAAGAAGCGGCGCCTGCGAGTAGAGGCGACCAGAAACTAATTGGTTGATTGGTGAAATCAGTACGATACCTTTAACTTTGTGCAACCAAAAATTCCGACACGGGGAATCGAACCCCGGGCTATCGCGTGAGAGGCGATAATGTTAGCCACTACACCATATCGGATGATGATTGGGAGTGTCATTCACCTCTATGACAGCAGCGCAACCAATGTGTCGCCGAAAGTTTAAGCCCAAGGTAAGTCCGGGCTAGAAAGAATTCTCTCACCCTTTCCAAGTCTAACATACATGCGCTAGTGAAGTCACATCAGGGCCACTACTAGACATCAATTCAAAGCCCGCTAATATATCAATGGAACATGCCGGCGGACGCACGAGAAAAAAGGGCCACAATTTGTTTCACTAGACAGAGAGGCTACAACACATCTTCACATACAAATTTATGTAACTATTGCTACTACTGATGATTCTCTTTCGATATTAGCTAGAAGTATAGTGATACAGTCTTAGAGATTGGAGCTGCGGTGTTTCAAATCGCTACAAAGGTGTTGAAACTGTATTTCCTGATCCAGAAAGGACTGGGGCCCCTGGGGAATGTGTTGCTGGAGAAATGATCCGGATCGTATGGTGGAACGGGGACAGCGGCCATGATGTATGCTAATTCTAGTTGCGGACGGCGAGAATGGGCTGGATACTGCCCTTGGAGACATGGTTGATCTGAACGAGGATGATATCGTCCACCTTCACGCGGAGGTTTTTGTGGACGAGATCTCCTGCGTGACCCTATGCGAGCGAAAGATCGAAAGTAGTTCAGCGCGAGAACGAGAACAGGGAGACGGAGGAGACTCACGACGAGCTTCTCGAGCTCCGTTTTGACAAGGGCGGCAATCTCGCGCTTGGAATATGGTGTGGTGCTTTTGTGACCCTTTCCCTCTCCGTGGCGCACACGGACTTGCGTTGAAATCCTTGCGGGGTACTGCGCAAGCTATGTGAAGGCCCCATGGTCAGACCCATCTGTGCCGGGAAGAAGTGAGGTAATAAAGCACTTACTCCGAAGCGCACGGATGCTTTCATGCCGAGGGAGGCCGCGGGGTCGAACGCGTCGTCATCCCCATCAAGGAGAAGTCCCAGGTCGCCTAGCGGGACGCCGTTGCCGTCATTGAAGAAGATCGGACCCGCAGGGGTTCCTCTGACTGGTTGCTTTCCCTGGTACTCGACCTGGTCCACGGGCTCGAAAGAAGGCGGGAAGGATGGCGGGGATGGGAAGGTCGGGAAGGAGGATAGGACGCGTTGTGGCACCACTTGGATGGGTGGAGGGGGTTCTCCCGAGGGAAGTACGCCCCGGCAAGTTCCGCTTGTCTCCCAGTAGTTTTCCCACACGCCAAAATGAGAAGTGGGCTCTTCATCTGCGGCATACAGCTGTGGAGCAGGCGGCAAGAAGCTTTGCGGGTCCGCCGGAGCGCCGGAGATAGAAGGGCAGTGACGGGGGGACTCTATGTGGCCGGGCCTGCCGACGTGGGGAGGAGGGCCGTCGGGGGAAAGGGTCGCGCCTTCCATCCTGGAGACCAGCATATCCATAGAATCTCCAGCAAACAGTTGGCTGGGATGTCCGTAGAGCGGTACATGGGCGAACGCAGGGTCGGGGGCCCCCAAGAAAGGTGCCAATCCGTACCTTACTGCGTACTCCCAGAATACTGCTGGTGGAAGCAAGGTCGGACGGGGGGGTGTTGTATCCTGTTGACCTTGTGCGAGCCGGAGCAGCAAGGCCTGTACAACCATCGGGTCGGAGAGGACCAGCCGAAGGACGGTCTATAAAGGTCACAGTAAGTACGTTTGCCACGGCGACGAAATATGTGAACGAGTAGCGGAGGGACGGATCTAGGCGTACCTCTTCGAAAGAGCTTTGCAAGTCGCTTGGGTACATTTCGAGGGACAAGAGGTTTGCAGAGGCAAGAGGGAGATGAGGGGGTCAGAACGCGTATCTACCCTTAGCGCATTGTACAGGGAGACCTTATAAACCCCCGCCGAAAGAGACGCCCCAGACGTGGACGTGTGTAGCGACGGAACAGCTCACCCGGTGCAGTAGTCCTCCGGTCGGCATGACTCAAAAGATCTTCGGGGGCTTAGGCACAGAGGATATCACACAGTCATAGTGTCACATGAATATCAGATAGAGATGACATTACTGGACCTGCTGGGCTATAAGAATCAAGGGGCGGAAGCTTAGTTAGCTATATCGAATTAATGTGGGCTGGGTGTGGATTTGAGGAGTACAATGCTGTCCCTCATACACCCTGCGCGGGGAAACGTGGTTGGGGCGAGGTGTTCCAACCAGTACACAGGACAATGGTGGCGTGCAGAAAGTGCAGAAAGTAGCTAGCGCCTAGACATGGCACCGGTCTGCCAAGCAGCCGTACCACGCAAGCGGTGTCGATGTGGACAGATGTGAGAGGACTCTGCAGAAAGGGCATTCGAATCAGCATGAGGTTCTGAGTAGAAGAGATGATGGCCACTTATAAGTGTAACTATATGCAGGTATGCGGGAAACCGGGGATATGTCATGCAGCGACGATGGGGATCGAAACATTATGACACGTCCGCGGGGGACTAGTCAAAGGAAGAGGCCTGATCCTATGGATAGCTCATCAGAAGCGTCAGCAAATTCTTTGACTGGGAAGACGCACGTTGTAGTTGGATCAGCACCGCCGACTTGTGGTGACGTCGGGATGAGCGTGACCCCCTCAGTGACAGGGCCCCATAGCTCAATGCCGGGGGGCCGCTCACGTTTGCGTTAAGTCCTGGAGTATTGCAGGTATTACAGGAAGGGGGGTACTCGAAGGTCTCACCAATCTTTAGAGCGCTGGCTCACAGCGCTTACACGGGGAGGTTTGAGCCCCGACGCTTGGGGTCCAACGTGGCCTAAATTCGTCCCCGCAAGCAGTGCGTGGTGTATAGAGCGAATAGACGGCATGCGCTGGGGGATATGACCGGGATATATGAAACCTGTCCCAATAAATGGTATATAATTTCCAGCATCGAGATGTGGCATAGGTGCATAGACTTTCTGCGCCACAGGGAAGGGCGCCGCGAGATGAGAGCTCGAGGTCCCCAGGAGCCGGCGTCGGGACGCCAGATATTGGCTTGGTCAGGCGACGGACTGTGCTCAGTCACCTGGGGTTGGATCAGTTTCTAGTTTCGGTTTTGAGGGATGCACACTGCGAATGAACGCTTGTACTTGTGGTGTTTCCTGAGAGCGCGTTCAGTAGAGAGAAAGCAGTCCGTTGGCTGCCAAGTGCGGAGTCAGTCCTGTCGTGTCCGATAGTTGGAAGACCACCCACCAAAAGGATAGATATAGTGGTGACATCGTTTCAAGAGTTCACTGGCATTCAACAGCAATTGTCAGTGCCTCATTGACGTCTGAAACGCGACCCACTAAGGTAATGCATGTGGGCTCGCTGCGCGGGATTAGGTGAGGTACCTCGAGCCTACCAAGGAACGATTGCGTATACGTAGCGTTGAATTGGCGTGGAGTGTGGCATTGTCGTCAAGGAAGACCAAGTGAGGATGATGTCGGAAGAGAAGATTCGCGATAGGCAAAGTGGGATTCAATGCATACGTCCAACAGCACCGAGTCGGGAATGGTGAGTTGCTACGCCGTGACTCCGGTTGGACCAACACGCGCGTGGTCCACGCGTGGGGATCACGTGGCGTGAAAACTCATCCAAGCGCTTACCCTTACCTTATCATATCGGTAAGTGGACGGCCTTCCGAGTCTTTGGACGCCCAAGTCTCTCTCGTCAAATGTTCGACTCAGTGCTATTGTTCGACATTTTGAGAACGTCCAGCTATAATGTCCCCTTCTAACGTCCATCATTCAAAGCCTTTACCATTTTCCACAACAAGCCTACCGCCTCTCGACTCAACGCCTTGAACAGCTGGCATGTAAGTACCCAACACTGCGGTAGATTTTGGACCTTGTTTGCAGCCAGTCTGAACGTAGCACATAGCGTTTTACCGACATGGAGAGGTGGTCCAAGCAAGGGGACCTTTCCCGCGCTCTTATCGCGAAATTAACAGCTTCCACTGGCATAAAGGCTCAGCCTTGATCTTCGGTGAATTGTCCTCGATCGTCGCCCCTTGGAACCTTCATGAAATTCAGGTGACATTAAGCCGAAAGAAACTGTACGATCTACGATGCGTCCACACGAGACAACAAGCTGCCACAAGACTACGGTTCGGAACGGTCGACGTGAAAGCTGGGATACAACGGACATTGTGCTACGATGCTTCTTTTCTATTCGGTATGTGGTTTGTCTATAGTATTGCTACAGGTATCTGAATGATGTTTGGTTGTTAACTCTATGATTAGAGGCGAGCTTAGCGTTCTCAGGTCCGTGGAACGTATCATACGAAAGAGTGATGGCGGGAAGCCTGTGGGGTCGTAATGTTTGGCGGCGGGTCGGAGACGAGCGGGCGGCATTGCCGCGTGCTAGGTTCCGCTCCGCATAGCGAGGATGGGCTGGAAGCTCCCCTTTGAGACGTGCTCGATGCGCATGAGGACGATCTCATCCACATCTACGGGGCGGCCGTTGTGGAGAAGCGGTCCGTGCTGTGCCTGCCGACGTAAATGAAAAGGGGTGGGGTGGAGTGTCAGCGAGAGCAGGCGGAGGGCAAGAGAGGGATGACTTACCGAGAGCCTATTGAGCTCAGACTTGACGAGCTCAGCCATCTCCCTCACTGTGAATGGCGCCGGCCGACCCCTGATTCCTCGCTTGCCCTCTCCGTGTCTCACGCGAACTTGACGTGGAACCTCTTCAGGGCATTCAGCCAACTAGCATGTCGGCGCGCGTTAAATTGAGCCTGTCATAAAGAGAGAATGAAGATGCTCACCAGAAACCGGATGGACGCTTTGACCCCCGTTGATGCCTCGGGTGGAAAGGCGGCGTCGTTGCCGTTCTCGAGAGCGGCGAGGTCGCCAAGGATGACACCGTCACCGCCGTTGAACGGAATCGGTCCCGCGATCACGTCATGCTCTGAAAATCTCCCATGGTAGTGGCCCTGTTCCATATATTGGTGATAGAGCGGGGGGGAGTTCAGAGGCTGGTGCTCAGCAGGCGTGAAAGTCTGCCCCGCAAGCTGAGGCGGTGCTCCCCCATTGTCCAGCCCCGTTGAACTGGCGTTCGCGGTTCCTCCTTGTTGTGAAGGGTAAAAGTAAGCGGGCAGGTAAGAAGGGGCCTCAACACCGTGAAAATCTTGGGGATGCGACGAGCTAGGCGTCGCGCCCGTAAAACTGAATGGCGGCACATCGGACGAGAGAGAAGTCTGTCTCATGCGCTGTTCAAGTCCGCCCATATTTGGATCCTCAAGGACCGTGTCTAGCGCATTCGAGTTGAGGGGATGGTAGATGGGCGCAATGGTTGGGGGTAAGAAGCCGTTCACATCATCGAGTGAGAAGGGTGGGGCACAGCCATGTGGCCACGACGGAATGGCGGTCGCCGTTCGTGTGTTGTGAAATTGGTGCTGGGCGAGCACTTCACATAACAATCGGAGGAAAGCTTGGTGTGTAGCCAAGGCCTCCGCAATAGTCTGCAGGAGCTGGGCGGTCGCGAATGCTTCCCCCTGCGTATAATGTCAGGCGGGTGCACGGCAATGCCGTGGGCTGTGGAGGGCCGGTGATGCTCGCCTCTTGATATGGGGTTCTGGAATGTGTGGAAGGCATCTGGGATAGGGAAAGAGGAGAGGAGCTTGGGGGATGGAGAGAGGGCTGGGGGCTGAGCACGGACGAAAAAATACCCTCTCAGCTACGATGGTATGTATCTATACTTCCTCACCCCCGAGGAGCCGCGCGATCACGATGCGGGATAATTTGCTTACTAGGCCTTTTCAGCTAGTGACTCGCCTGGATACTGACGGCAGGACCGACACCGCTGTCAAACCAGGTCGCGCTATCTGCGTGCTGCATCATACCCGATACGTTATGATAGCGGCCGGGCTGGGCATGGTTCAATACGAATGTGAGTCGAATGATTGTTCCGTCGGTGTGCCTCACATCGGAACCCGAAGAGAATATCCCCGGTGGTCTTGAAACTGCTCAGCATGACATGAGAATGCCGATGCCGGTATGCTTCCCGGATGGTCGCCGCAAGCCGCACTACAACAATATGGACGCCTCAAACCAGCCTCTTAGAGGGGGTGGGGATCGAGCGAGGTGAGGAGGACGTCTTTTCAGAGACTTCACTCGGACACGTTGTCGGAGAGTCAACGCCTACCCCAGGTGGAAGGGTGTATTAGGGCCTAGGGACTTCCTGAATTCTGTCGACAGTGACCATGTGGAGAATTTGGAAGGGGAATCGATCACTCTATAGGATTTAGCATGCGCTGGTGCATTGAGTGGTGATAGAAAGTCTGCTTGGCGGCGCGAAGCCGCCTTGCCATCCAACTTCGTACCCCCCAAACACAGGGTTTACCTCACTGGTGCTGATCCGGTCACCTAGAGCCCCCAGAGCCTCCGCATAGGTATTCATGTGAGTAAATGACACTGTGGTAACAGCTTCTTTCACTCCGGAGAATATGTGAGCCTTGAGCACGAAGCTTCCGTTACGTCGTGTCGTTTACCCCCTCCACTGCGATGAAACCTCCAAGAAGCGATGGTTGTTACATGCCATTTTAAGACATAGAAGGTGTACGAAGTTCCGACGGCATCTTGCCTTCGAAGACTGGCGAGGGAGGTTCGGTCCAGAGCATTGCCTCAACGACCGCGGGGCATGAGGGCTTCCCCGAGGGGTTATTGAACTTTGTCACCACTGGCAATTACGTCTGTGCAGCGCACTCTTCGTCACGCCGAGGTCCGAGGGGTTCTGTACATCCAGGGAACACCCTGTCTAGGAGCAGTCTAGACGGGCCCACTGTCAAGAGGTTCACGCAACCTGACAGCATCAGTGCCACTAGACGAACCAGGATCAGCCAAGAACTCGACATGGCTGGCGGACAGACGTCATCATCACCGGATATTTGATTACTCCTACATCACGTGATCACGTTCACACTCTATGTCAGCGTTAAGTAGGCGCTAGGCGCTTGCCCCCTCATCTGGACTCTGGAGGTTGGGCTGAGTAGCAATTACCGAGCTTATCCTCTCTTCCCAATCTCACTACCTTGCCCTATGCCCCGGTCTGCTCTCGGCCATTCCACCCCCTTGAAGTACCCATAATGACCGCGGTCCGGCGTACACGTCGCGGCAAGTGCCGGTCCCGATCGTTTCGACCTATCTGCGCCGCCGCCTCTCGCCAAATGAAAGGCTTCCATCGACACCAAGGGCTCCTTCCCGATGATCGCTAGATTGTCGTCCCCCCGATGGACCACACGGTTGCCTCATGGAGGACACAACGAGCGAAGTTGATCCATTACTCACACGAGATAACCACTACATCCTTCTGCATCAAGGGAGGACGTCGAAGCCTAGGATACAGAGGGCGCTATTACATGATGTTTGCTCTTTTGTCGGTGCGTATTCTATGTCTATGTATGGATATGATGCGTACATCACATAGTAACTAGTGCTTTGTGTATGCGAATATCAGAGTCCAAGAAGTCTCGAAGGTCCGTGGCGTGAGTCGTATCATAACTTTGTAAATAGCTTGCTCTATATGATTTCCCCTCAACGGGCTGGAGACTAGCACACAGCTTCTCCCGGCGTCGCGATGTGCTAGTTTCCTCCTCGAACGGCTAAAGTAGGCTGTATGCTTCCCTTCGAGACGTGCTCGATGCGCACGAGGATGATATCGTCCGTGTCAACGCGTCTGCCCCTGTGTACGAATTGTCCGTATTGTTCCTATGCCGCAATGAGCGGAAAGGAGATTTAGTCAGGGAATTCTCACGTGGGGAGTAGCTGACTCACGACGAGCTTGTTGAGCTCAAGCTTGATGAGCGCGGCCATCTCGCCCACTGTGAACGGGCGGCCTTTCTTCCCGCGTTTTCCCTCTCCGTGCCTCACGCGTACCTGGAGGGGTACGACGTCGGGACCTTGCGTCAACTGTGCGCGCGCGAGACCCAGTTAGTTGGCCTTACGGCATGTAGCATGGGAGGAGATGGACGCCGCTCACCTGCAGCCTGATGGAGACCTTGGCCCCGATGGAAGCGTCCGCGGGAAAGGCCGCGTCGTTGCCCCCGTCCAGAGCCTCGAGGTCGCTGAGCGGAACACCGTTGCCCCCGTTGAACAGGATCGGCTGCGCGGCGATGTCGCCCACAGGGAACCGTCCGCCACGGTATGGACCCTGATCCATGAGTTCGAACGACGGTGGGCTGAGGGGAAGCTCTTCGGTGTGCGGAAGGAAATCTTCGGGAAGCCCTCGGCCTGGCCGGGAGGGGGGCGGGTCCCAGTGCTCCGCCCATGGGCCCAAGGTGCTACCGGCGTCCGCCGTGATGGCCTGCGGGACGTCGATGGGCGGGGATATATTCATGGAAGCTGCGCCCGAAACAGAGGAGAAGCCGCCGTGGGATGATGGGTGGACCGCCGAGACCAGGGGCCCGCCCGAGAGCGACGCGTGTTGCATGCTGTCGGCGAGCATGCTCACAGCGTCTTGGTCCATCGCCGCCCGGGCGAAGGCGTTGACCGGGTGGCAACGACCTGTAGCGACTGGAGGAAAGAAGCGATCCCCGCAATGCATCTGAGCGAAGGGTTCGAAATGGCGTGGTGGCAGCGGCTGATACGGGTTGCCCGCCATCGTCGTTTGCTCATGAGACAAGTGCCGGGCGAGGACCTCCTGGAACACCCATCCCAGTAGGAAGGGATCCGCTGCCAAAGCGTCCATGATGATCGCCAGCTGACGATGGGCTACTGGAGGCATCTGTGGCTGCGATGGGTATTAGAAGAGCGTAAGACGCGTATACAATTGCGCTCACCTCTCCATAGGAGGCCTGGGTATGAGCAAACGACATTGGAGAGAGGAATAAGGGATCGCTTGTGGAGGAGGAGGAAGGGCGTTGACACAAAATTTCCCCTCGGAAGAGTCCTTCCCCCGCCTTATACTCAGTATAGAGGACGCTTGGGCGCAGGGCATGGCAGTTTGATCCGCTCAGTCTTCTGCCTTCTGGTTCTTGTCGGGATATACTTTGTCAGGGCCCGACACTGAGTTCGTACAGCTGCGATGGACTGTGCTATCCGCGCCGCCCCGCATACCCGATATGTGCCTGATAACGGCGGCATGGGCATATTGGATTCCGAGTATATGTTGTGGCTGAGCGGGAAGCTGATCACGGACATATTTGGAACAGAGCTTTCTCCCAGGGACATTTTGTGCCAACTTCCCTGGTGGGGTAGCCGAATACACACGCCCTCCTGGTATATTTATATTGTTTAAACATGGAAATGAGTAGCCCCGAAATTTGCCTCGTTCCCCTCGAGGCCGCGCGGAGGGAGCGGATGTCCGGAACCCGCCAATTCTTTCACAATGTGGTGCATAAGGATCGTCGCTGGGCCACTGCTTCATTAACGAAACAAGACGAAGACTGTCTAATGCGTAAATTCCTGTGCGCTCGTGGATAGACAGATGGATATATGGGAGCGCAGCGGGGCCATGTCGGACAGTTGACACGATGGCTTTGAAAGGGCTGTGTGTGGGGGGGGGCGAAAATGGAGTGCATCGGGCCATCGTGTCACAGTAGCTGAATAGGCTTACAAGCTCAGTTTGTGGACGATTAAATAGACGCTTGGAGGTAGAGAATCCGCTGCGTCGCCTAGCTGCCATGCGTGCCTCCGTCTCGTTCAATGCGGCCAGCGTACCGATGCCAAGACAATACTCGAGAAGGGTGCGCGAATGCTCGCTTACCCTCAGCCCGAACTTTGGCTTCAAATGGCATTAGACTAACATTTGAACGCGCCCCTCGGCTTCCGTACTAGATCATCAGTCGTTTCCCGTAGTGATGCCGTACTTTGACGGCTCGGAAGCTTTACGACCGGGCGTCCATGAATTGCGTCTATTTTCAAACGCCGAGTAGAAGTCGTCTGAGAAATAAGCTAAGGTTCAGTAATAACTCGAGGCGAGTGCTGCATTACTACAGCCCTCAGACTTACCAGGCTTCTATTACGTGGATACGTGTGGCCCCATGATTTGATATGAAGCTCCGCCCAGGGAGCTTTCATCAGACACCCCGCGCGCGAGCGTGAAGCACCTTCTGCAAGGTACGAGGGAACAAAGCTACAATGACACTGACAGCAAGGGCGACGTTAAGCGGCGAGCCATTAGTGAGCGCGTGTAGCACACCTGAGGATTCGGGCACCGTCACGGGACGGGTTGGCGTTAGAGCTGAAATCCCGATCCTTTCGGAAAGATTGGCACGAGAAGTCGCTTACACAGAGCTGCAAGCGAGTCGTTGAGAAGCAGCGTCGCCGTTGTGGATCCATCGGATACGAGTATATCCGCACCTTGGGTAGCACTCCTTGCTAATATTATGTTGGAGGTGTAATGGCAGCCGCAGTGTTATGACCGGCATAGAGTGCTCATGGTATCTGAAGTCGAGGTATAAGATGTACTAGTAGAAGCGAGTATACATCACGATGAACGTACCTGTCAGGCTGTCTCAAGAGGTACTTATGCTCAGGAATCGCCTGGGTGAAGATTGCATGAAATAAGTATGATTCTGAAGAAATTTAGATATCAGGGATTCAGGGTTATCTGGCCAGCAAACAGCGTCCTGGAACTCACAATGCACCTCTCATCTCACCCTGAGAACGATTTGGGGCCTTCCCTGTTCACAAAGGCTACTTGTGCCCCAGGATCGGTTAATCGCTTCGAGGAAGCTTCCAGCTCGACCCCAGGCTCTGGGCGCTTCAAGCCTCGAGGTCTCAAAGTCTGAGTCAGAATTGGCGACGGCGTCCCACGCCACTAGCGCGTAGACGGCATCTCGATCCCACCACTCCCCACCACCTTTCCAATAAAACCTCTCTTCTGTACGCCATCATCAGAGTTGTCGATTCTCCACAACCACTCCACAACTACAAATCATGCTTCGGCGCCCACAAAATAACCTTTTGACTACTCCAAGTGCCAGCGCAATATCGCCAGCAGTCGTTTGAGGATGGCGGTGCTTCGGCCCCAATCTCAGGACAACATAGCCTCCTCCTATTCCCCGGGAGACGGTGGCCAGCATTACAACATGGGAGTGAGTTTTTTCCTTCATTGTGCTGTGCTGTGCGAAAGATTCGGGTGTGGACTAACCGGAGATAACGTTAGGGGCCTGGCCTTGCATGGACGTGGAAAATACCTAATGAAGGCTCATCAGTGTCTTAAAACTCAGCGCACTCGTAAGTCATTCCCTCTTCCCCTCGTGCCCCCTTTGACCCCTGTCCTTGAAGACTCGGTGCCGTTCATCATCTTCCCCCTGAAACATGTACAACTACGACTTCAGCACGACCTTGGGCGTCGATGCTGACATTGAGCCCTATGGCCAGCTCGACTTTTCCGACGGCGACGTCCTCTTGCTCGCCCAGGCTTCTCCCATCATCCAAGGGCGGCCACACTATCTCATCTTCCGTGTTCACAAGTTCATGCTGCGCCACCATTCAACCATCTTCGACAACATGTTTGAGGACGCCACGTCCGACGCCGATACACACGATGGGATCCCCCTCATCCACATGCCTGGAGACGAGGCTGAAGACCTCGCACGCATCCTTACGTATCTTTACAACCCATCGTACGCGCTCCTATCCCATTGACGCCCTCCATCACATACTCACCCGCGCTCCTCGCGCTGCAGAAAACTCACGTTCCGCCGCCTGGACCCGGACACCCCTCTGTCCATCAGCGGCGCGGTGCGCTTGACGAGAAAATACATCATGGACGCCCTCCACGCGCGCCTCGTGCGGCAGGTTACGGACGACTGGCCGCGCACGCTGCACGAGTGGGATCAGTACGAAGCGGAGGCGACGGCGATCAGCGCTGCGATCGCGTCGGACGGTCCCTCTGTGCGCCCGCCCGGATACCGCCGCCTCGCGGACTGCGTGCCCGAGCCCGCGGCTGCGATCATGTTCGCGACCGAGTTCGGCTGCACGGACGTCCTGCCTGCGGCGTTCTACCAGCTCGCGCGCATCCGCGCGGACGAGGACTGGTCGCTGCTCGGGCGCGCGAAGGAGGGCTGCGCGGCACGCGCGCCCCCGGACGCGAAGGCGCAGGCGAAGGCGGACGGCGCGAGTGGCGGGCCGCGGCTGGCACGCCTCGCGCGGTGGGGCGAGCTGGACTGCGAGACCCTGCTGAGGTACATGCGTGGGTGCGCACGCCTGGACGACTTCCGGGAGCGGATGCTGGCGGCGGATGTTATCGCGTGCGCGATAAGCCCTGGGTGTCGACCTTGGTGGAGCTGCCCGGAGGTGCCACGCCCGCGCGAGCGCGGGGAGGGCGGGGCTGCCCCTTGCTTCGACTTCGTGACCGCGCTGTTTGAGTGGGCGTGGCTGCGTCGTCGGACCCGCGACCCTCTGAAAGCGCTCAAGGACTGCTTGGAGTGGAGGACGGCGCCGGCGCGGGTGTACGAGGTTTGTCCCGATGGGTTGTGCAATCGGTGCACGGTCGTGCTGCAGGACTGGGTGACCGAGATGAGGCAGTTTTTGTGGAGGAGTCTTCCGGACTACTTTGAGCTGTAGTGATGCGGCTACTCTGTTCTGCTCGTTGACGTCTTTACGATCTTAATAGCTCCCGCTTCAACACTCTACGAAGGTCTCCGGCGATGTCTGCGAGTCCATGCGATGTTACTTACTCAACGGTCCTACTGGGGTTTAAACCATTATAATTAGTCTGAAATTGGGGCCCGCAGTGGGGTTAGGGTTTACGAGAGCATCCAGTAATTATGCGCCGGGGCATTTTCTGATCAGTACCCTCGCAGTCAGTGCCAGCACCAGGCCTTGGCAGTCCAACCGTTCGCGGAGATGGGACCCTCGTCGTCCATATGTCCCACAAATCTCGTGCACGCCATGGGAGACACACCTCTGCCCTCACCACCACCTCACCAGGCTTTGCTGGGGAGAGATGCGCCTTGACGAGTCGCGTCGCGCGGTCTCGCCGCACTTTCGCAGGCTGCGAGTGTTCGCACTGGCGACGTTCGTCCTAGCGGCTCTCTATCTCCATTCAGCCGCCTTCTTCGGCCACCCTCCAGGAGCTACGCAAGAGGTTCGGCAGGGTCCTCCGCCACACATTGCGAAAGCACTGCAGAAGTGCCGACTCCTCCATGCCAAGGCTGGCCCGCCACCCGACTTCCACTCTCGGACGAAATCCGATCGCTTTGTAGAGGGAACCAAACCTACCCTCATCACGGTAAGTCATATGCGCGTTCACACGCGACGACTGCTGAATATCTTGAAACCGGACCAGAATGCCACCGTTTGGACGGGTGGAGAGGATGGGAAGCAGGTCGTGCACGGAGACATCCTCCTAGATCGCGGTATCATCACAAAAGTCGGCCAAATCTCTCGTCAGCTTGTCAGCGAAGCCAACTTGGACGCATATAATCACATCGATGCTCAAGGGAAGTGGGTATCACCAGGGTAAGTGCACGCTTTAACGTTTCTCCAGCTGTCGTGTTCGTTTGCTGACATGTGCACATTTAACATATATAGGATCGTTGATATGCACAGCCATCTGTACGGTGACATTGTCTAGTCATCCATGTCGCCCACTAACGCGTAGAACTCGTAGCGGCGTATATTCCCTCCCAGTGACAATGGGCGCGCTTGATGGAAATTCGTTTAGAGGACCTCTTCTTCCCGTAAGCAACTATTTTTGTTATATGAAAGAGATGTTAATCAGAAAACGCTTGCAGTGGGCCCGCGCGCTGGACGCTATGAACACTCATGATGACGCTTTCAAAACTAGTGCCTCGGGAGGCATCACTGTAAGTCTCTTCGCGCCTCTTTCTGTCCTGCTATCGCTAAATGCGCGACGTTTAGACCTCGCTGATACTTCCTGGATCATCCAATACCATCGGCGGCCAGGCCTTTTTGATCAAACTCCGTCCCACAGTCCAACGCTCGCCTACCAGCATGCTACTCGAGAGCCCGTTGGAGAGCAACAGCTCCCTGTACGATCAGACGACGCATTTCAGGTACCGACACATGAAGTAAGTCCACGTATTGTATATTATTATGGTCAAAACAATCCCTAACATCATCTCCAGGCAGGCATGTGGCGAGAATCCTGGTATGTCGCTCATTCACAGCCCTCAGCTGGTATCGACTCAGTCGCGTTCTAGCGGAGCAGTACATGGGAACACGGATGGACACAGCATGGGAATACCGGCAAGCGTGAGTCACGTCGGTCCTCTGAATCATAGCTTCGTGCACTCATACCTTTGCAGGTACGAGAAGGCGCGACAAGTTAAAGAGGCCCAGGACGAGTATTGCGCCATGGCCGAGAACGGGCAGTGGGCCGGACTGGGCCACTATCCAGAGGATTTCCAGTGGGAGGCGTTGGTCGACGTCCTCAGAGGGCGCGTTAAGGTTTGCTGGGTTTCACGTTCTTACCAAGAACCGTTCGCTAATGGTACCAACAGGTTCATATTCATTGTTATGAGGCAGTTGACCTGGACAGCCTTGCTCGAGTACGTGTTCCGGGCGTTATGTATGACATATACTCATATAGTTCCGTTTAGTTGTCGAACGAGTTCGAGTTCCCGATCGCAGCATTCCACCATGCAACAGAAGCGTACCTAGTCCCAGATACTCTCAAGACCATGTATGGTAAGTACCTGCTCGAATCTACCTGCGCAATAGCTCACGACGATCCAGGATCGCCTCCGGCTCTTGCTCTCTTTGCGCGGCATGGAAGGTACAAGCGTGAAGCCTTCCGTGCATCGGAGTTTGCTCCTCGTATCCTCGCCGAGCACGGTTTCAAGATAGCGATGAAGGTATGGCTATCTCTCGACCCGTCTTCCGTTTCTGACATCACCTCCTGGGAATGTCTAGTCCGACCACCCCGTTACAGATTCGCGTTTCCTCCTCTGGGAGGCGCAGCAAGCGCATTACTACGGACTGCCACCCCACATCGCCCTCTCGGCCGTCACGTCCACCCCCGCTGGCGTGCTTGGTCAGGACCACCGTATCGGCTACGTGAAAGAAGGTCTAGCCCCGTTTCCTCCAGGCCGTGTAGAATAGAAACTCACTTTAGAATCTTCTACGTCGCTTCATCCAGGCTACGATGCTGGTAAGCAGCATCCTCCGTCGAACATATCGACCCCTTGCTGACAAAGGTCAATCATTCACATAGATCTCGTCCTCTGGGACAGCCACCCACTAGCGTTCGGCGCGACACCGCAGCAAGTCTGGATCGACGGCGTTCCGCAGCTTTCCGACCCCATCACGCTCTCCAAACCACCTTCCGCTCAGAGCGTTCCCTCCGTGCCGAATTTCGATAGCGAAACCGCCGATGCACTCGCGTACGACGGACTGCAACCCCTCGAGCCGCACAAGAGGGTCCACGGCACGGTCGTGTTCACGAACGTGAGCGCAGTATATATGCGCGCGCAGGGCGGACGCAGGAACGGGACAGGTGTCGCACGAGTGTTCCCAGACGAGGCGTATACGTCGCACGCCGAAGAGACCGCTTGGGCCGTCACGCGTGAGGGCAGAGTCGTGTGTGTCGGCGGGCCAAACAGCGCGTGTTTCCAGGACGCGCTGCGCCTCGCGGACGCCGGAGACGTGGAGGTCGTCGACCTCGAGGGCGGTGCGCTCTCTCCCGGGGTGACGACGTTCGGGTCTGAGCTCGGGCTGGACGAGATCCAGGCGGCGAAGGAGGTGACGACTAAGGACGGGACGGCGCCGGACGGACTCTTGATCCCCGTGCCGTACCTTGCTGGCGGCCCTGGTGGGCTCATCCGCGCGGAGGACGGGTTGATGTTCGGCACGCGGAACGCGCTGTGGGTGCTCTTTGTGATCGTCCTTGGCCACGTCCGCTGATAGTTGCCAACAGGATCTCGTACCGTCAAGGTGTTACGACAGGGGTGATCGCACCTCAGAGCCATGGTCTCATCGAGGGCTTCGGGGGCGGTTTCATCGAAGGCCTCAGTGTTGCGTTTGCGCTCGGTGCGAGACACAAGCTCGAAGAGGGTGCGATCGTCCAGGGTTCTGTGGCGGTCCACGTCGGTATCCATCCAGTGGGTACGCCGAGCATCAGCACCCAGATCGGAGCCCTCCGCCAGTTGCTCCTCCACCAGACCGAAGGCGACCTGGGGGTGTGGTTTGAGAAGGTCCGCAGGGTAAGTTTGTCCCCGACCTCTGCCCGATGTGCGCCTTTTGACCAAGCGTTATCCTACCCGGCTGAGCAGGGTGAAGCTCCGCTAGTAGTCAGCGTGCACAGCGCAGACATGATGGCCACCCTCATCGCCCTCAAGGCGGAGGTCGAACACACCCTGAAGCTCCAGACGCCCCTGCGCTTTACGTTCTCCGGGGCGATGGAGGCGCACCTTCTTGCGAAGGAGCTAGCAAAGGCGCAAATAGGAGTTATCTTGACATTCCCGAAGCCGCTGCCGATGCTCTGGGAGTCGCGTAGAATGTGAGTCTCGACTTACGGCGGGCGACAATGGGTTTGCTGACACGCGCATACAGCCTCCCTGGCCCACCGTTGTCCAAGAGTGCGATTTCTGTCTTGGTAGAGCATGGCGTGGTCGTCGGCATTGGCACCCCCCTGGCAGATAGCGCGTTAAATGCTAGGTTTGACGCTGCATGGGTGCGCAAGTTACGTTTTTGGCATTCATTTCTCTGACTGACATCACGTCCATACGACCCACACTAGGCTATGCTTGAGTCTGGTGGGAGCATTTCGAAGGAGCAGGCCATTGAACTCGTTTCTACAAATGTAGAGACACTATTGGGGGTCGTGGACGAGGGAGAGCTCGTCGCGACACGCGGTGGGGACTTGCTCGAGTTCAGCAAGGTCGTGAGCGTTATCTCACCCCGTCGTGGAGTGGTAGACATATTCTAGCTCTGGATCCTCAGCCGCATGCACAGTGTCTCTCTAGTTACCAGTTACAGGTCATTCAAAGTGGTTCAAATGGACTGGTTCTCTGGGTATCATCCATCGCGGAATTGGATTAACCGGGAGGAACGGTCACGTGATGAATATCTGGGCAATTTTTGACGGCCGATTCGGATGCGCGCCGTTCTCCTCTTAACTTCAAGCCGTAACCATGGCCGAATCCACAAAGCCCTTGCTGGAGAGACATCCGCAACTCTACTTTGAAGACGGAGATGTTGTCCTCGCGGCCGAGCTACCCCAGGCGGCAGTAGAACAGGGCTCCGCCAACCAGCCGACCGACGAAGGGGACCCGCCCGCCACCCCGCCACCAAAATACCAGCTTTTCCGGGTACACAAAACGATCCTCGGCATTCATTCTGCCGTGTTCGCCAACATGTTCATGGACGCGTCTCCCGTGCAAATCGAAGTCCACGACGGCGCGCCTTTCGTAACAATGATTGGAGATAGTGCCGAACCCCTCGCCAAGCTCCTATCTCTGGTCTATCAACTACCGTACGTGAGCGTAGGCACGACTATACTTGCTTCTTTAATAATTCACACTTTACTCCTTTTCAGCGACACTCGCCAGCGAAAGCGGTGGGACCCTGCCCTCCCTCTAGAGCTCGCTCCGGTCGTCCGCCTCGCAAACAAGTACCTGTTCGACCGCATCCGCGCTCAGCTCGTGCAAACCGTCGCGGCCGACTGGCCTCGCACGCTCGAAGAGTGGGACAGGCAGGAGGCCGAGATCAGCGCGATGCGGGCCCTCATCGAGCTTGGACCTCGCACCCACGGGTGGGACTTGTATGGGGGCCGCCTCGCGTCGGTCCTCCCCGACCCCGCGGCCGCGATTCGTTTCGCGACAGAGTTCGAGTGCCCCGAGATCCTCCCCGCCGCGTTCTTCAGGCTGGCGTGCACCGGCCTCCCCCCCGCGGAGGAAGAGGACACCCCGGAGAGCGTGTACAGCGCACAGCAACAGCGGGCGCGCTGGGAGCTGCTCCATAGCGGCGACTTTATCAGGCTCCTCCGTGGTAGGGGCTCGTTTACAGAGTTCATGGAGGGGATCGAAACGACGTCGCTTGCGGACATCCCCGCCGTCGCACTGTGTCGCCGGCACAGCGACGAACTGGACCCGTGGCCGGCGGCGCTGCCCGCCAACTTCAAGCGGTATCCGTGCCACACGGTCCTTTGGCACGTCACGGAGCGCTTTCTGAAAGACGTGCCCCGTCAGGACACGTATGACCCGCTCCTGGCGCTGCAGGAGATCCTCGCGTGGGTGGAAACAGAGGAGGCGAAAATCGGGCTGGTTCCGGGGAGTGGCCTGTGCGCTGGGTGCACGCGTGGCCTGAAGCGGTGGGTGGCCGACATGCGAATGGATTTCTGGGAGTGTTTGAAGGGGTACTTTGCTCCGTAATGTGTTCATGTTGTCTGAAAGTACCCATAGGTTCAGGTGCATAGTATTTCGCCTCCTTGCTTTAGTTTTGTGATACAACACGATACTCGATAACGGTTTTTGTCATTTTAATGGCTTGAAACGGGTACTTTCCTTTAATTACAGGCTATAGGCAGTTTAAATGGATTAGCACGCTAGACTCCACCACTACTACGAAGATCGACCGGTCGGAGTAAATGGTCACGTGATAGGATATTCGGACGGAATTTTTATACTCTGCCCGCTGTTCTGTTCTTACTTCAAGACACAAGCTTTCAAGGCACTTTGTTATCATGTCAAAACCCGCAGAGCCAGTCTTCGAGAAACATTCGCAACTCTACTTCGAGGACAGAGATGTTATCTTAGCAGCCGAGATACCTGGGAGGGCGGATCTACTTGCAGCCCCATTTCCATTTCCATTTCCATTTCCTATTCCTACGCACCAGCTTTTCCGGGTGCACAAAACAATTCTGGCCATTCACTCTCCCGTGTTTTCCAACATGTTCAAGGACGCATCTCCCGTGCAAACCGAAGTCCACGACGGCCTCCCTCTCATAACAATGGTCGGGGATAGTGCCGACGCCCTCGCCAAGCTCCTAGAACTGGTTTATCAGCTACCGTACGCAAGCGGACGCACAATTCTACTTGCCTCTTAAATTCGCTCACTCCTTTTTTTCTAGGCCCTGGCCGCGGAGGCGGTGGACTCGGGATCGCCCTCTTGAGCTCTCCCCCGTCGTCCGCCTCGCGAGCAAGTACATGTTCGACCGCATCCGTGCGCAGCTCGTGCACACCGTCGAGGAAGACTGGCCTATTAACCTCGAAGAGTGGGACAGGCAGGAGGCTGAGATCGACGTGATGATGCAGGCCCACAGATTAGGTGCTTACAACTCTCACATCGATGAGTACCTCCCTGAGCCCGCCTCCGCGATTCGCTTCGCGGACGAGTTCAAGTGCCCCGCTATCCTCCCCGCTGCGTTCCTCCTGTTGTCGTGCATCGAACGTCCCTCCGTGGAGGAAGATGGCTGCCTAGTGCAACGGACGGCGCGCCGGGAGCTGCTTCACAGTGGTGACTTCGATCGGCTCCTCCGTGGTCGGGAGAGGTTCTTCGCGTTCATGAAGAACATAAACATCAAGCCGCTTTACTACCTCGTCTCCTTCAAGTCATGCGACCGATCAACCGAAATTTTTGATCTGTGGCCGACGCCACTGCCCGCCAACTTTGAGCAGTTCCCGTGCCGTACCGTTGTCTAGCGCGTCACGGAGCGCCTTTTTAAGGATGTTTCCAGGCAGAACACGTACAACCCGCTGCTAGAGCTGAAGAAGATCCCCGGATGGGTGGAAACGGATGAGGCGAAAGTCGGGCTGGTTCCGGGGAGTGGCCTGTGCTCTGGGTGCACGCGTGGCCTGAAGCGGTGGGTGGCCGACATGCGGATGGATTTCTGGGAGTGTTTGAAGGGGTACTTTTCTCCGTAATGTGTTCATGTCATCTGAAAGTGCTCATAGGTTCAGATGCATACATATGTAGCATTTTGTCTCCTTTCTTTAGTTTGTGTTACATCACGATACTCGATAAACGGCTTTTGTTAGTTTAACGTTTTGGAACGGATGCTGGCCTCTCATTACAAGTTATAGGCAACTTAAGTGGATTAGCACGCTGGACTCCCTCACTGCTACGAAGATCGATCGGTCGGAGTGAACGGTCACGTGATAGGACATACGGGTGGAATTTTTATTCTCTGCCCGCTGTTATGTTCTGACCTCAAGGCACAAGCTTTCAAGGCAGTTTGTTCTCATGTCACAACTCGCAGAGCCAGTCTTCGAGCAACATTCACAACTCTATTACGAAGACGGAGATGTTATCTTAGCAGCTGAGATACCTAGTAGGGCGACCGGCCAGCCGAGCCACGAAACGGATCCATCTGCAGCCCCACCTCCTACGCACCGGCTTTTCCGGGTGCACAAAACAATTCTAGCCATTCACTCCTCCGTGTTTGCCAACATGTTCAAGGATGCGTCTCCCATGCAAACCGAAGTCCACGACGGCGTCCCTCTCATAACAATGGTGGGGGATGACGCCGACCCCTTCGCCAGGCTCCTACAACTGGTCTATCAGCTCCCGTACGCAAGCGGACGCACAACTCTACTTGCCTTTTAAACCCGCTCACTCCTCGCTTCTTTCTAGGACCTGGCCGTGGAGGCGGTGGAATCGGGATCTCCCTCTTGAGCTCTCCCCGGTCGTCCGCCTCGCGAGCAAGTATATGTTCGACCGCATCCGTGCGCAGCTCGTGCGCAAGGTCGTGAACGACTGGCCCCGCACGCTCGAGGAGTGGGACAGGCACGAGGCCGAGGCCGAGGTGATGCTGGCCCACAGATTGGGAGCTTACACCGGTCACATTGATCAGCGCCTCCCAGAGCCGGCCGCGGCCATCCGCTTCGCGGAAGAGTTCAAGTGCCCCGAAATCCTCCCCGCTGCGTTCCTTCTGCTGTCGTGCATCGAACACACCTCCAAGGGAGAAGATGAATACACAGTGCCACGGACGGCGCGCCGGGAGCTGCTTCACAGTGGGGACTTCGATCGGATCCTCCGTGGTCGGGACAAGTTCGTCGCGTTCATAGAGGGCCTAGACACCAAGCAGCTTTGCGACCTCTCCTTCGAGCCATGTGACCGGCTCACCGAGAAATTGGACCCGTGGCCGACGCCGCTGCCCGCCAACTTCGAGCAATTCCCGTGCTGTACCGTCCGCTGGCGGATCGCGGAGCGCCTTGTGACGAACGTTTCCCGGCAGAATACGTACAACCCGCTGCTAGACCTCAAGAAGATCCTTGGGTGGGTGGAAACGGATGAGGCGAAGGTTGGGCTGGCTCCGGGGACGGGTCTGTGTCGCACCTGCATGCAGAACCTGGAGCGATGGGTGCTCTATACCCGAACGGACTTCTGGCGTTGTTTGATGTGGCACTTTGCTCCGGAGTGCCGTTATCTGTAGACTATTATCGAATGTGCCTATAGATTTAGAAACGCAACCTACTTAGTTTATTATGCATGTAATATTGTTGTCACGCCCTATTGTATTCGCACCGGCTGACGTATATGTCCCTGAGATTTGCGTTGAGTCTTTGGTGCTGATGACCTCGCTGGACATTATACATGCCCATCCCTCGAACATGATGAATGCCCATCCCCCAAACAGCATGATAATAACGGTAGTTGTGATTTGAGCAGTGGACAGCAATGCGAGCGCACAAGGGATCTTCAGGGTGACAGATGCAGGCGCGAGAGCAGAAATCTTCATAGCAGAGCAATAAGAGCACATACAGTATGCACACACAAAAACCAAGACCAAGAACCACATACATACAACGTCACGCTACCCTTGTCCGAGCGCCCTCTCTACCAACTCTGCCTTCGAAGGCCAGCTCACTGCAACGTCAACGTCAGCTCACCCACCATGCAACACATACAGTCGGATACGACTTACGTTTTGCCCGTTCACATGTCCGTTCGCCTCGGCGGCGGCGGCGGCGGCAGCAGCAGCAGCAGCCGCGCCTCGTCCCCTGCCCCGTCCCCGTCCCCTCCCTCGTCCCCGTCCTCGCCCTCTGCCTGTCGAAGGCGTCTCGCCCAAGTCCACCGGAGTCCCTCCCTGGCTCGACGACGCCGCCACCGCCCCGGCCGCGCTCGCGCTCGCGCCCCTCCCACGCCCACGCCCTCTGCCCCTGCCGCGTCCGCCTGTGCTGGCGGAGGGCGCGGGGGCGGACACGACAGGCCCGTCCTGGTCGACGACGAACTGCACCGGGGCCGGAATGGGCGCGGAGAGGTGGGGATCCGGGAGCGGCTGGACGGACAAGGGGAGCGGGGGCGGGATGTGGTGGGCGCCGTGCGGGAGGGGGTGCGGCGGTAGGTGCGTGTGCGGCGGGGAGGCGTGCAGGACATGTTGGTGTGGGTGGTGCTGGGTGTGGTGCAGTGGGGGCGGCGGCAGGGGCGGGGGCGGGTGGGGCGGGGGGGGGGGGGGCGGGTGCGGGGGGGGGGGGGGGGGGGGGGGGGGGGGGGGGGGGGCGGGCGGGGGGGGGGGGGGGGG